>PISX010011255.1:0-66282 GCA_004024625.1 Mellivora capensis | reverse complement strand
GAAGTATACAAACAAAAACAGACAAACAAAAAGACTGATAAAAGTATATGACAAGAGAAGAAAAAATAATAAAAATATATATAGAAGCAAAACAAACAAAAAAAGAACCTCGTCAGCAAGAACCCCAAGTATAAGATTTATATACTACCAGGACAAACACAAATACACAGAAACACTGGTGGAAGAAAAAGATGGGAGAGTGGTTATAAATTCTCAGTGTGGGCGAGGAAGGTTATTTTGATTCTTCCTGGATGTATCTTGATATCTTTGTTAAAGGACCCCAACTGCAGGATACATAGCCTGCCATCCCTCACAACCCAGGGCAGCAACTCTTCCTGCCCAGGGGTTCTGTCCCTGTGCTTTAATAAACCACCTTTTTGCACCAAAAAAAAAGGATTCAACTTTCCTAAGATAACGGGGGATTAAAAATTGGTTTACCTATAGGGATAGCATTGATTGGGGAAAGGGGATTACCTTGAAGTTTAACTCTATATGAATATTAAAAAATAAAAATAAAAGAATGAACTAAACTAAACTAAAATTTTTAAAAATTAAAAAAATAGAAAAGCAAAAGAAAAACACAGGCATATGTATCAGAAAGTTCAGGTTAAAAGGTTATTATGGAGTTTGATGTACTGGACAGCTCACTGTGATGGTAAATAGTCTAAAAAAAAATCTATATAAAAAATAAAAAAATAAATAAAAAATAAATGAATGAACCAGAATAGTGGGAACGAATTAAAAATAAAAGTTGTATCTATGAAGTAGTGGTGGTTCTCCTGTTGTTTTTTTCCCGGTTGGCTTTCTGGGGGAGGGGCCTGCCTCGTGGGTTTTCAGGCGGTGTTTCCTGAGTTAAGTCCTCCCGCCCCCCTCAAGGGGGTAGGCTCTGAGGAAACTGGTTTTTCAGGCTTTTGTTGTCTGGCGGTTTTTATGTTTGTTCATTTTCTCTTCCCTTGGCGGCTCTTTTGGTTCTTGGAGGTTTAGAGGAAAGCAAACTGCACCCAGACCTCCCTCTCGGAAGCCTCAGTCTGTTCCCCTCTGGGTGCTGCAGAGCACACAAGTTCCCCCTTCTTTGGCAGAGCACGTTCCCAGTCGCGGTCCCTCGGGACACAGGAACTCATGCTTGTACCCAAACCACAACAGCGGCGGCTGTCTGGGCAGCTCCAGACCGCCAGAGAGTTTCCAAGCAGGGATCGCACCCTGAGATTTTCCCAGTGGGCGGGCAGGGAGCCCTCAGACTTTCCGGGGACGGAGAGCTCCTGGCTGGCGCCTTCACGCGCCTCTCTCAGGGGAGGGTGTGGGGTGCATCTCAGGCTCTGATAGCGCGGTGCATCGCACGTGTGGGACTGCAAAAAGGCTGTCTCTGCCGGCTGTCGAGGTTCCCAGCCCCTCACGGGAGCCACACCCCACGCGCCCTCAGCCGTGTTCACTCGCGGCTCAGGGACCAAGGCCCGGTTTCTTTGCCTCACTCTCTCTGGCTCAGCACCAGGGGTGGCTGTCCTCAGTCTGGGGACTTAAGCCCCTGTCCCTAACCGCCCTAATTCCCACAATTTCCCCCCGAGATCCTTTGCTCTTTTTGAGTGCTTTCAACAAAACTCCAAGTTAATGCTGGTCCCCAGACGCAGGGGACTCTCGTATTGGGGTATTACTTCCCAATGGGTCGCCTCTGGTGGCTCCCTCCCCCTTGTGTTTATCTTCCGATACCAGTCCGGCGTTCCCGCTCCGCTTTACCTGCCACTGGCGTCTTCTGCCCCCGTAGAGATCCTGACATCCCACTAGCGTCTTCTGCCCCCGTAGAGATCCTGACGTGTAGAATTCTGATCTCAGGCTGATTTCATGGGTGATCAGAGTTCCTTGGTAGGTAATCAGCTCACTTTAGGGGACAGGTTGAACCGGCGCCTCCTTCTAGTTCCCCGCCATCTTGTCCCCCCGCCTGTTTTTTATTATCTTAACTATATATTTGAATTTTCAAAGTCAGGGCATGTTGTAAATGATTTGAGAATTAGTTAGAACTCTGTTATTATTCCACTCTTGAATGATTCTAACCCTGATAAAAGTAGTAATAATAAATAATACTTTTATTTAAAAAAATATTTTATTTAAAAAAATAATAATACTTTTTGTCAGACTTCCCAACATACCTAGCGAAAGTACTTAAAATTTAACCACTTTGAAGTTTGTTCTAACTTTTTACAATTTTATTTTGAATTCCAATATAGTTAATGTGCAATGTTGTATTAGTTTCAGGTATACTATATAGTGGTTCCACACTTCCACACATCACCCAGTGCTCATCATGCCAAGTGCCCTCCTTAATCTCCATCACCTAGTTCACCCAGCCCCTTCACCCCCTCCCCTCTGATAACCATCAGTTCTGTATAGTTTAGAGTCTACTTCTTGGTTTGTCTCTTTTTCCTTTGTTCGTGTTTTGTGGGTGATTTTTTGTTTTGGTTTGGTTTGGTTTGGTTTCCTAAATTCCACGAGTGAAATCATGTCATATTTGTTTTTCTCTGACTTCTTTCACTCAGCATTACACTCTACCTCCATCCATGTCATTGCAAATGGCAAGATTTCATTTCTTTTTTATGACTGAATAATATTCCAGTGTGGAGATGTGCATGTGTGTGTGCGCGCATGCACGCGCCATTTGGACTGCTTCTGTGATTTGGCTATTGTAAGTAATGCTGTTATAAACATAGGGATGTATGTATCCCTTGGAATTAGTGTTTTTAGTTTTTGGTTTTCTGTTTTTTGTTTGGTAAATACTCAGTAGTGTGATTGCTGGATCATGGGGTTGTTCTATTTTTAACTTTTTAAGGAACCTGCATACTGTTTTCACAGTGGCTACACCGGTTTGCGTTCCCACCAACAGTGCATGAGAGTTCCTTTTTCTCCACATCCTTGTCAACACCTATTGTTTATTGTGTTGTTGATTTTAGCCATTCAGACAGGTGTGAGGTGACATCTCATTGTAGTTTTGATTTGCATTTCCCTGATAATGAGTAATGTTGGAGCATCTCTTCATGTGTCTATTGGCCATCTGGATGTCTTATTTCGAGGAATGTCTGTTCATGTCTTCTGCCCATTGTTAATTGGATTATTTGCTTTTTGGGTATTGAGTTGTGTACGATCTTTATATGTAATATATATGAGATATAAAGAACGTACATTTGTGTTTATGTATATAACCCCCCCCCACACACACACTCTAATCCTTTATCAGATATGTCATTTACAAATATCTTCTCCCATTCTGTAGGTTGCTTTTTGGTTTTGCTGATTGTTTCCTTTGCTGTGCCAAAGTTTTTTATTTTGATGTAGAGCCATTAATTTATTTTTGCTTTTCTTTCCTTTGCCTCAGGAACCATATCTAGAAAAATGGTGCTATGGCCGATGTCAGAGAAATTACTGCCTGTACTCTCTCTTCTAGGATTTTTATGGTTTCAGTTCTCACATTTAGGTCTTTAATCCATTTTGAATATATTTTTGTGTATGGTGAAAGAAGGTAATCCAGTTTTATTCTTTTGCATGTGGCTGTCTGGTTTTCCTAATACCATTTGTTGAAGATACTGTCTTTTTACCATTGGATATTCGTTGCTGTTTTGTTGAAGATTAATTGATCATGTAGCCGTGGGTTTATTTCTGGGTTTTCTGTTCTATTCCATTGATTTCTATTCCATTCCATCTATGTGTCTCTTTTTGTGCCAGTATCATACTGTTTTGATTACTACAGTTTTGTGATATAATTTGAAGTCTGGACTTGTGATACCCTCAGCTTTGTTTTTCTTTTTCAAAATTTCTTTGACTATGCAGAGTCTTTTGTGGCTCCATATAAATTTTAGGATTTTTTTGTTGTAGTTCTGTGAAAAATGCTATTGGTATTTTGATAGGGACTGCGTTAAATGCGTAGATTGCTTTGGGTATTATAGACATTTTAGCAGTGTTTGTTATTCCAATCCATGAGCATGGAGTGTCTTTCCATTTCTTGGTGTCATCTTCAATTTATCAGTGTTCATCAGGGTTTTTTAATTTTCAGGGTATAGGTCTTTCACCTCTTTGGTTAGGTTTATTCCTTGGTTATCATATTATTTTTGGTGCAGTTGTACATGGGGTTGTTTTCATAATTTTTCTTTTTCCTGCTTCATTATCAGCATATGGAAACACAACAGATTTCTACACATTAACTTTGTATCCTGTGACTTGACTGGATTCATTTATCAGTCCTAGTAGTGTTTTGGTGGAGTCTTTAGGGTTTTCTATATGTAGTATTATGTCATCTACAAATAGTGAAAGTTTTACTATTTCCTTACAGATTGTGGATGCCTTTTTTCTTTCTGTTGTCTGATTGCTATAGCTACAACTTCCAGTACTATATTGAATGAAAGTGGTGAGAGTGGACATCCTTGTCTTGCTCCTGACCTTAGGGGAAAAGCTCTCAGTTCTTCCCTGATGAGTATAATGATATCAGTAGGTTTTCATTTATGGCCTTTATTATGTTGAGGTATATTCCTTCTAAACCTACTTTATTTAGGACTTTTATTATGACTGGATGTTGTGCTTTGTTAAATACTTTTTCTGCATCTATTGAGATGGTCATATGGCTTTTATCCTTTCTTTTATTGATGTGATGTATCATGTTGATTGATTGTGAATATTGAACCACCCTTGCATCTGGGAATAAATCCATCATTTAATTGTGGTGAATGATTTTTTTAAGTATTGTTGGATTTGGTTTGATAGTATTTTTTTTAAAGATTTTATTTATTTATTTGACAGACAGAGATCACAAATAAGCAGAGAGGCAGGCAGAGAGAGGAGGAAGCAGGCTCACCACTGAGCAGAGAGCCTGATGTGGGGCTCGATCCCAGGACCCTGGGATCATGACCTGAGCCGAAGGCAGAGGCTTTAACCCACTGAGCCACCCAGGTGCCTTGGTTTGATAGTATTTGTTGTGATTTTTGCATCTGCTACTGATCTATAGTTTTCTTATATGTGTCTCTCTCTCATTTTGATATCCGGGTAATACTTGGCCTCGTTCAATGGAGTTGGTAGGTGTTTTCCTCTATTTTAGAAGAGTTTGTAAAGAGTTGGTATTAATTCTCTAAATGTTTGGTTGAAATCATTTGGCCCTGGGATTTTTTTGGGTAGTTTTCTTTATATTACTGTTTGCATTTAAAACTGGTCCATCGTCCTCTCCCTGTGACCTGTGTGTCCCTGAGTAACTGTTTTGAGCAAGAGGCTCCTACTAACCAACTGAGTTTACTACATTTTTGGGTGTACATGGAGCATATTTAGCTCATTGAAAGAAATAGAATTGTTCAATGGTTTTGTAATTCTGTCTGAGAAGATAACCATTTTCATAACATTTTAAAAACTGTATTTTGTTTGGAGTGGTTAGTTCAGTGCTTGGATCTTTAATCAGAATTATTTGGGTTGTTAAAAATATTTTCAAGAGGATTTAACTTCCAGGTAGTCGACATGGCGTATAATTTAATTCATTTACCTGGTTGAAAGCCTAGGCTCACTGTATAATTTTCACATTGGTAATTTAGGTGCCATTGTATTACTATTGCTATTACTATTAAATGCTGTAAGTAAAATCTACCATAATTTGAATCCTTCACTCGTTCTCTGATTGCCTTCGTCACACAAATCTTCCATCCCACCTAAGACTGTGTGTTGAGAACAATAGGAAGTACTGTTGAGCATATTGGTTTATCATGGAGTGATTGACACCGGAGGTGGTGTCATACACACAGGTTGAGATCTTGTCTCACCCAGCCTAAATGCCTGTGAGGAAGTATTAGCCCCTTTCCTTGACACCAGTGACGTAATTCTGCCATGTTAGTAATTGATCTGCCTCACTTACGTCTCACATTTTATATCAATGAACTCTTTGGGCATTTTATTAAATTTAGTGGGCTCTCTTTGGCATCTAAGTAGATATAAAAGCAAAAGAGGACAGTGACAGCCAACTGTTACCAAAGCGTTAAAATTACATACCCATTGTGGTTCCTGGTTTTGTGTGTTTTCAAAACTCTTATCTTTGTTTGAGATTGACTGTTTGTATAACCTGAAAAAGAGTATATAGCTAATGAGTCTTATGTAGCATTCTCATACTGACAGAATGCTTAGTTATTTCCAAAGACAAAACCAAATAATTTGATATCCAAAACCAGGAAAATATTTTAAGCTTCCAGATAATTTTTGGAAGAACACCATAATTGCTTTTCTATATTTAGAGCTTATAATGCTTTCTGTCATGTGTTTGGCTTTTAATACAGAATTTAAAACCAGGTACAGTAATTTTTCTCTTACTTTATGTGATCAGAAAATTAGATATTCCACACAAGTGAAGTTTCCAGATAAGGGAAACCTATTTTTAATTGTTACTTGTAATGAAAAATATCACCACTTATTGAAAACCTCCTATATACATTCAAGATGCTATCTGGGAGGCTGATTTACATTACTAAATTCAGTCTTTAGAAAAACATTATGGGGTTGGTATTTATTGTTATAAATAGGAAACCAGAGCTGTACAAGGTCTTCCTATATGCAAAGTCTGTTTTTCCACACTTTCAAAGATTAATTTTTTGGGTAATGTTTTCTAAAATAGGGTTCTCCCCAACCTTGTTAGTAGAGTACAGTGAGTATAATTTAACCTTATGTTGCCTCAGGATTTTCCTTTTAGTGTGGTTGTTAAGCTGGTACCCTGGTTGGGGCTCGTAGTTTCTGTTTGTCCCTGTACTGACTGATTCCTGACATATTCTTTCCTGTCAGGATGTCTGTGCGTGTGTCTGCCTCTGGCAGCTCTCGCCTTCCAGGCTTCTAGCATAACTAAACTTGCTAAGCCCTGTGAATTAAAAATTAAGAGCCCTCGGACTTGGCTTGAGGACCTGTGTGCCCTTCTACTAAGTAAAATCATGAATTTATGTCATCTAGTTTAGCTCTTCATAGGCTTTTTTTTTTTTTTTTTTTTTTTTTTTGGTGGATTTCTAGGTTTAGAACTTTATTCCAGAAGGTTGAAATTGAATAGAAATCTGGCCCCTGGCTTTACTGAGTCCAGCATATAGAACATGTGAAAATTACACTGGGCTAATCTTACATGTTTCATTCTTTCAGTTACAAAGGCTTTTAAAAAGAGTACGAATGTAAGTTGATAAAATAGAAAGGATATGACAAAATTTTGTGAATAAAAATAATTGTCATTTTTAATATTTACTTAAAAGGTAACGTTATTTAGAAGTTTATTATTAAAGCTCCAGCATTGTGTATCTGCTAGAATTGTTTCTGCAGAATTACTTTTTTATATTTAACGCTCAGTCTTGGTATTGTATTTATATGAAAAGTTATTTTTGGTTTGTGACACAACGAATTAACTGGAAAGAAATTAGTCATGGGCAAGTACAGATTTTCCCCATTTCAAGATAGTTTCATCTTTGCCTAGTATTTTTAAGTTCTTTTGAAAAGAAACTACCTATTGCAATTTCCCACTGAACCACTATGATGCCCCTGACCACCTGTGGGAGATATGGCCGGAGGAAAGTGGGTGCCCCCTTGTTGCCAGTGAGTAGTGTATATGGTGACACACATATACAGGTGTCCATGTATACAATACACTTCCATTGCTGCAAATGCTGACTGCATGCTGACAGCAAAACATGCATGCTGTTTTGAAAATGTGTCTTAATGCCGTGGTTCTCAACTCCCATTCCTCAGCCTTTCACAGGTTGCTGCCAAGTGTTGATCAGTGTGTAAAAAATATTTTTGACTCTCACCCTATAGTTACCATGAGGAGAACTGAACCATCAGATTGAACATTGCACTGGAGTGGATTCTGTAACTCACCTCAAAGTGGTTACAGTCTGGCCAAGGGAAGACTCTGCATGTTTGGAGACTGTAAAGAAATCAGCCCCAGAGCCTGTAACAGAGGCGGGGCTGCAGTGATTTCCCTCAGTGACCCAAAGAGAAAGGCTTGTCCGGTGACCCTGTAACATGTTATTAAGCTGGAGCAGACACTGGGTGACAGCAATTTTGAAATCATGCTGTCAGCATAGAAGAAAGTTGAGAACCACTGCTGTTTGCATTTTCCTTTTTGAATGAAGTGATAGCAGTTACCAATTTTAAGTTGGAGACATCTCAGTTGTATTAAGTATTATGGATACAAAATTGCACTTGCATTTACTAATGTCTTTATTTGGGAATTAAAGTTGAGTTCTCCATAACTATAGAATTTCAGGAAAAAAGCCAGCAAATTGATATATAACACTGCTGAAGTCTACCAATTACTTTTTAATTGGTATTATAGACCTCATTCTGAAACCAGAATGTTTTATTCTCCTAAGTGTGAATATACTGTATGAAGTTTCTCTAATTGATTTGCTGTGCCCATTCCATTTGATATATCATTTTTCACAATATTTCATAATTTGTGCTCACTTCTAATGAACAGAGTCGTTAGGACAGGCATGTCTAAGTGCAACTGACAGCTAACATTAGGTGCCAGATGCAGTTTATAAAGCTATGTAGAACTGTAGAGAACAGTTTAAATAAATTAGCACCTGTACATTAGTCTCACTTGCTGGTAATTTATAAGTGAATCAGTAGAGATGACATTTAGGTAAGTCATTGATCAAGTTAACAGCTGCAGACCCACTGCCCAGCTGGGATACCTAATTAATAGAGATTGCATTCCTGACCCAGTGCTCCTCCTGGGTTGAGCCTGCAATCCTTTTATACTTTGATTTACGCCTAAGAATGTAGTTAAATACTTCACCTTCATTTTAGGGAACCCATGAATTCCCTGTATTCTAGTTAAAAATCTGAAAATGTAGGAAACATATTCACAAAGGAGAATTGCCTTAGTCCATGATTTATTTGGATTATTTTTTTTTAATTTATATTCTTTATTTTTGTCAGCATTTTTTTGTTTTAGATCCAGGTAAGCAGTACTATGGTCTAATAAATTTTTTAAGGTTCCTACTGTTAAGGTTACTGTTAAATGTATACTCCACTTTATTTCCAAAGGAAGCATGGCTTTTGTTTTGTTTTGTTTTGTTTTTGTTATTGTGACAACCAACCGTTGAACCCTACTTCAAATATGAAACGACTTTTTCAAGTGTGACCTAAGTTTAAAACACCTAAGAACTTTGCCACATTGAATTCCATACAAATTTCAGAACTTAATATAGGAAATACTAAGCTAGAACTTATTATAGGAAAATGCTCTTTTTTTTTCTCTCTCCCTCTGGCTCAGTTTTTCTTCTGAGTGAACTTCAGACTGAAAGAGTAAGTCATCAACAGCTTCAAAATCAGAGTAAGGCAATGATTTGGTGTTTGCATACCAGTGTTAAAGTACAGTCTGGTGTTAAAGTACGGAATCTGGTTCCCAGACTGAGAAAAGGTTCTTTTGAAACACAAATGCTAACCTAAAACAAGTAACAAAATTAGGTTAGTAATACTGTTTTCAAGCTTCTTGAAGAGTTGAGTCCCAACTGATAGACAGTTGGCCCTTCAACACAGGGGTTAGGAGTGCTGACCCCCTGTATAGTCAAAATCCGCATATAACTTTTGACTCCCAACGCTTAATTACTTACTAATAGGCTACTGTTACCTGGAAGCCTTACCGATAACCTAATCAGTTGATAACACATATTTTGCATGTGAGGTGTATTATATACTGTATAATCACAATAAAGCAAGCTAGAGAAAAAAATGTTACTAAAAAAATCATAAGGAAAATACGTTTACAGTACTGTGCTGTTTATCAAAAAAAATCAGCACATACATGGACCCTCAGAAGTTCAAACTATGTTGTTCATAGGTCAAATGCATCGATTTTTGCCTTTTGTCTTTGTGGAAGAACTAGGTGCTTCTCAGTTTACATAACTGTGTTTTATGTAGATTATTTAGAAATGAAAAGGTGCTTATTTCAGATAATTAGGAAATTTGTTAGTTCTGTTGTTGAAAAACATGGTCTAAGAGGGCAAAACCACAATTCACATGTGAAATGCCCAGTTTCCTCTAATTTTAAGATACTTGAAGACCTCGGCCGTGTCCTGCTGGTACCTCTCTAGCGCCTGCTAAGTGCCAATGCACCAGGGAATCCGAGAACATTATAGTTGATACATGGGTTAACATTAGCAGAGAGTCAAGTATTTCTCTCTCATCTCTCTCTCTCATCACCTTCCTCCTCTGATTTTCTGGTTGACTTAATTTCACCTTATCAAAATATTTAAATTCTGCAATTTTACCATCCTAATACGGATATTTTTGAATAACATCAAGAAAATTGCTTAAAAATGACTGAAGTATTTTAACACTTTCTTTGCCTTTCTTTTTTTTTTTTTTTCCTGGTACTTCTGAGCCTTTCCCAACTAAATCTTTACCTTAATTAAAAATTTTATGGGAAAAGCCCTTATGCCGCTAACCACTTTTGTTACTTACTTTTTATTATAATTCTCTTCTTTGAAATACCATCCACAGCTTTATGTTGAACTGGGAATAGTATTTTCCTGTTGCGTATTTTGGAAAGCCCTATAGACTCAAGAGATCAGCCCATGGAAGACTTTGTCTTTCATTAAATGTTTTTCCAGTTTGGGCCAGAGGCTGTCAGTTGTAAGGAGTGAGGATGTTGTCTACCACCTACAAGGAAAGCTTGAGGAAGTCTCTTGAGCCTGTAGCTTTTAATAGAAAGCAACTGAGGAAGCCAAAGGGGCAAATTTAGTGGGGGTATGGAGGGAGGTGGAGGGTTAAATGCCATCTTTGGAAGGGCTTGCACAAATGCCTTTCTACTAAAATAAGGTGTGAAGTCACTAGGCCCTAACAGACTGCTTTATGGGTGTGGGATGTGCCTGCCACTGAGCTAACTTCTCGCTTGACCTTGAATTAGAACCGAGTAATCCTGGTCAGGAAAGGCGTAATCTTATCATTGGGGCTCCTAGGGTAAGAAGATGGTGTGAAAGGCAGGAAGCAGTAAGGCTGTTGTGCTGCCTGGTGGGTCTTGCTCCCATTGCAGGGGCCAGTGCCTTCATAGCCAATGCAGAGCTTCTAGTAGTTAACAGGAGATGCCGGGGACTTCAGTGAGACCATGCCAGTGAGGTTGGTTCTGGAACAGCAGACTGTAGCACACATGTTCTCATACTTGGCAAGTGTGCAGAATGTCCAGGAGCCATGTCACTACTAGCACCAGGCTTTGACACGTGCTTTCCTCCCCTCACCATTCTTGCCTCTAAGATGGTGGTGGGGACAGTTACTGTGGACCTGGACTGAAGGCCCTGCAGAGTCTGGCTGGAGTGTCCCCTGGAGGGCATGTTGCAGACAAGGCTCTGTCCTCATGGCTCTGGAGGATACCTTGTTCCTTCAGGTAGGCGTTCCGAGGCTTTAAGAAAGAGGTGGATGCTTGTCATTTTTGTCGTTAGTTTGGTTGGGTTTTTTTGTTTGTTTGTTTGTTTGTTTTGTTTTGCTTTTGTTTCTAGGAGAAAGGAGGTGTACAACAAGTGGGAATTTTCAGTATTGGTCACAACTGGATATTTATATCTTTTTCTTTCCTGTAGCAAGTTAAGATTAATGTGGAAGGTGGGAGGAGGACAGTGGGAGCTGTCCTGAATCAATAAACACTGCAAGAAGACTAATTGGGTATCTGGAGTCTTTTGTGATGTTACTTTAATTTTGCCCCATATGAGTACTTGTGTGTATACTATATCTATATTTTCCTGCAACTTCCTGTATATAAATGTTTCTACTTCTACCCCCAGCTCTGAAATCCAGGCTGAAATGAGGTATAGAACCCAAGTGCTCTTGCCTTAGACACAGGAAGTTGAAGTCATTCTGGTTAGTAGAATAGAGCCTGAATGGTTCCAAGAGAGAGGTCAGGAAATTCAGCTTTCCACGTGGTTTCCATAATACTGAGTTCTCCATTCAAACCCCCAGGGAATCAAATCACAAATCTGAAGTATTAAAATGCTCTCACTTCATAAAGAGAAAAAGAGGGATGGCTATCATGACCAGATTCATCCTAGAAATCTTCTGTTCAAAGACAATTGGGTTGTTAATATTCTTTGTTATGAATGTGGGTATTTGTTGGGTAGACCAGTAAAATTAAATCACAGATTTTATAACTTTGTGACAATTTAACGGAGTTTGAAAACCTTGCTGAGATACACAGTAGTAACATCAGTGCAGGGCTGTCCATGCTGCATGAGGGCTTTGGTTAAAATAGTCTAGAGCTGTGTGGTTGCCACTAGCTGTGTGGGTTTGTTTGAAGTTAGTTAATACTAACATTAACGTTTAGTTCCTTAGTCTAATTCCTTAGTTGCACTTGCCATATGTCAAACGCACAATAACCACATGGGCTACATATCATATCAGCCCGCACAGATTATAGGATATTTCTTTTGTTGGAGAAAGTTCTTCCGGACTGTGTTAACCAGAGGATTGCTCCGTGATGTTCCCACAAGTAAGAATTTGTATTTTTTTGCCTTGTGTTATTTGAAAGAAAGGGAATGCTTTGGAAGTATAAGTAATATTCTGCAATTTCATTTTTTATATTGTTTTTCAATGACATGATTCCAAATACCCGAAGAATTGGATTTTGAAAACCGTTCAAAAATACACTGTAAGAATAAATAGAAATTTAGAAATGTAGGAAATGGTTGCTTTTATCTGACTGAAACAACAGGTTTACTAAAACAATTTCAGTTGTTCAGTTACTCAATTATAGACGAGCAAAAGCTTCATGACTTATATGTGTGTGTATATATGTCCATGTACACATGCATACATATATGTATTTATGTATATTACATGGGAGTAGGAACCAAAATTGAAAAACTGAAATAGTCTAGGCCAATAGCAATAGCCATAAACATTAATTTGTATGCTTTTTCTTATAAAAATTTCAGTCATACAGAAAAGAAGAAATAATTGTATAATGCATACCATGTGACCATCACCTAGTTTAAATAACATTTTGCCATATTTGCTCCCCCTGTATATTTTGTGGCTAAACTGTTTTTTTTTTCTTTCTTCCTTTCTTCCTTCCTTCCTTTCTTCTTCTTCTTCTTCTTCTTTTTTTTTTTTTTTTGTTTCTTTGTTTCTTTTCTTCTTTCCTTCTTTCTTTCTTTCTTTCTTAGAACATGGGGAGGGTATAGTGGTGGGACCAGAGGGAGAGGGAGAAGCAGACTCCCCACTGAGCAGGAAGCCTGACCTGGAGCTTGATCCTAGGACCCAGAGATCATGACCTGAGTCTAACCGACTGAGCCACCCAGGTGCCGCTGAACTATTTTCTTTTAAAGTCAGTTACAAACGTTATGATACTTTACCCCTACCTACTTGAGTATACATCTCCAAAAAGTTACGATATTTTCTTATATAACCATAATACCATTATCACATTTAACAAAATTAATTTTAATATAGTCTGAACATGGGACTCAGTATGATTATGGGATCATTTGTATATTAATCTGTATTTAACTATCCCCAATTGTCTATAAAGTATTACATAGTCGAGTTGATTCACTCAAGGACTGTGCAGTCAGTTTGCTTCTTTATTTACCCTTTGAGTACTGTTTTCCCCTGCTACCTATTGTTTTGCTTTCTGTGGTTTCTATTACCCATCCAGAAGCAGATGATCCGCCTTCTGTCATATCAGAAGATCACTAGTAGTCTAACGTTACATCACAGTGCCTCCATCATTCGCTTCACATTATCTCATCACATAGGCATTTTAGTATCTCATACCATCACAAGAAGATGTTAGTACAGTACAATAAAGTATTTTGAGAAAGAGATCACATTCACGTAACTTTATTACAGTATATTGTTACTTGTTAACCTCTTACTGTATCTAATTTATAAATTAACCTTTATCATAGGCATGTATGTATGTATAGGAAAAAGCATAGTATATATAGGGATCAGTACTGTCTGCGGCTTTAGGCAGCTGCTGAGGGTCTTGGAATGTATCATCCGCAAATAAGGGGGACTATGATACCTGCCGATGTTCTCTGTCTGGGGTGGGCAATCAGTGACTAAGAAACCAAGTCCTTTGCCTTCGAGAGCACCCTCCACATGTGACCAAGGTAAAATCCAAAGAATTGGTAACAGGGCCTGGGAGAAAGAACTTTGAGGAGGCAAAAGTAAGTTATTTGAGGAGCAGCTATGAATGTGCTTTTAGGATACTTCAGTGGAGCAATCCTAAAGACAACTGACAGTTGGGAGTGGTTTGGAAACTAGAAAAATAGATTTAGCCTCTCTGCATAAATTTACTTGACAGGAGGAGAATCAGAGATGGTACTCTGAGGGAACTAGCATTTAAGCGAGGAGCAGAGCTTTGTTTACAAGAGACCATGGAAGAACTTGGAGAGAGGTAGGAGAACATGGCTGTGAGCGGAAAACAGCAACCTTATGTGGTAGAGACCTGGCTGTAGGTCGTGAGGTGTTAGAGGAAGGCTTGGTGAGCCCAAGCAATCACAGGATCAGAATTTGGGCTGAAGAGTAAGGTCGTTGAGAAAGTGAGTGTGTGCTTCTAAGGATAGAAATGGAAATTGAGGGGGGTTTATTGGCCTGGGTGACACTGGGAGTCTTGTGTAGGTGGCTCACACCCCGGGCAGGAATTGGTATGTAAATGAAAGGAGGCAAGCATCAGCCTTTGTGATTACTGCAAGAAGTGTTGAAGTTCAAGCCAGGAAGAAGGATGGGGAGAAAATAACAGACTGGCCAGTGATCTTCTCAAGTCTCTAGAGAGACTTGAGAGCTCTGTCCATTGGAAGGAGACAAGTGTGGAGAGCACTCCCACAGGTATAAACGAAGGGAAATGACAGAGCCCTTGGGGAGTCAGGGGAGGTCGCCCTGGAGGGCTGGCATTTGAGCTAGGTCTCAAAAGAGAAGCAGGAAAATGTTAAACAGAGAGATGGAACAGTGGTATTCCAGGCAGAGAAAACAGTATGCAAAAGACCTGACTTGGCAAGGAACAAGTGACTGCTAAAAAAAGTCAGATGAAAAGTATTGCTGAAAAAAGCTCATGGCCACTTCCCTTGGTTCCCTCTGTGTAGCCTAGAAATAGCTGCAGCACAGGTCCTGTAAAATATCCTTTTACTAAGCCACATTATTCCGTGTGTACTGTGACAGTGACCCCCGTAATTGAGATTATATGTGCATCTGTCTCCGCTGTTAGAATGTGGTCAGGAACTATAGCTTCCTAAACTCACAGAGTCCCTGGAACTTAGGTACAATGAGTATTTGTTGAATAAAATTGGTCGAGGTAAAACTGATTCACAGTAAATGGTCAATTTATTTTCCTTTGAGCACAGTTAGGCTTTTCTCCTAATTTTACTGCTAACAAGGTGAATGTCCTTGATGCCAGTGGAGAAGTAAATCCGTTTTCTGAGAGACCTAGGTTGGCTCCCTGACCTCGGCAGGGAAGAGCACATTCAGATACTAAATTTCAGGAGGTCCAGGTTCTATCTTTGCCACTTTAAGTCTTAATACAAAATAATGTGGAAAGTGTTTCACATAGAACATTTTCGTATAGCTAACATTTGTCTAGTGCCTGCGGGGTGCTGTGCTTTTGCAAATACCTTATTTCATCCCCACAACAACTAGATAAAGCCGATGTTCTCACAAGTTAGAATCACTGGGAGTGGTGTTTCTGGAGAATATTTTTATGGTTATAGGACGTAGTAAGGGTCTTATGTTACTTAGACATTCAGCACTCTCTGTTGTGAATTCTAAATGCAGCAAGAGTAAGGGTTTTATTATGTTACTGCACATGGTGCTCTGCTCCAAACACTGCAGCTTCATGCACACACTCAAAATTCTCTTCTTCCTATAAATACTTTTTTTTTTTTAACGGTATTCACCTACTTGAGTTTTAACAACTGCTGCAGTCCCAGAAAGCCAACAAAATTATTTTTTCACAAAATCTAGGTAGTCCTTTGTTAGCCTCAGAATTTGTAAGAAATCTCTTCAGAGTGCCCGTAGGAGGTAAATGGAAATGCTGGGTTAGGTGGTGGTCGCTCTGTCCCTTGGATGCTGGAGGGATGATGAAATGTACACTCCTACTGTGCCTTTCCTGTTTTGTATCTTCTGTTTGGTTAAAAAGTAACCAGTTTATGACTAATATATCATAACTCCACTGGAATTAGAAAGCCTATTCCTCATAATTCGGTGTAAAAGATGTAATACGGATTGGGGGGGATGACTCTTATGTTCTGTATCTTCATTCATTTTTCTGCCATCCTTTGTTTTTTATTATTTTTACTGAACCTGTGATTTTGCTGTTTATCTAACATGATGTCTTACTCTATGGACCTTTTCCACAGTACTTCGTATAAAACCTAATATAACTTGGTACAAATATAATATAGTTGGTACAGTATAGCAGAGTACCTTGTACATGCCCTGTCAGTAATTAGTAACAGAGTATATAATATAGCATAATACAGTTACTACAATACAGTGTAGTTGGTTGTGTTATTATTATCACCTACGGTGCCTGGGTGGCTTAGTTGGTTAAGCATCTGACTCTTGGTTTCGGCTCAGGTCATGATCTCAGGATCACAAGATTGAGCCCTGTGTCACGCTCACGCTCAGCGCCAAGTCTGCTTCCTCTCCCTCTGCTCCTGCCCACACCCCTGCATTGCACATTCTTTCTAAAATAAATAAAATCAACATTATCATCTAATATAGTAAGGAATTATGAATTAGAAAATATGTGTTTTTTTCTTAGCTGAGGTTTTGGGGGGGTTTTTTTGGTTTTTTTGTTTGTTTGTTTTGTTGTTGTTTTTTTCAAAGGCAGTGCTACTTTTCCTGATCCTTCTAGGAAATTTCAGAATATTTCTACCAAAATCTTTACTAACTTTTTTTTAAGTCAATACAGAGATTGCCTGTAAGACCTAGACACCCTTTGCAGTCAGTGCCTTATTTTCAAGTTCTTCTGATTAACTTCCTCGTGACTCATGCATGTCTTAGTTTTCATGAGAAATCTGCTGCGGGATGAAATGCTTTACATTTTCATTGCTTTCTTGAACTCTTTCATTGGTCGCCTAGGTTACTAGTAATTTTTATATTTGAAAATGATATGAGTGACAGCTTGAACCTGATTCAAAAGTTGGTTGGACTTTCACCCTTGTAATCATGGCGTGCTTACCCCAGGCTGCAGAGTTGTACATCAGTCTTCCATGCTGTTATTCTCACCCAGGCCTTGAGTCAGTAGCTCCTTGGCTAAGATGTCTGACCAGCCTTGGGACTGCCATGGCTGACTGTGGGAACCAGGCCTGAAGGCCAGCTGGGCTACTACAGGTGCTGTAGGCTCCTGGTGGCCCTGCAGAGACAGGTTAGGTTTGGAAAGACCCGATGGACTTACTTTTTTAATTTTTAACATTTCTCATCTTTTTATTTTCAAATTTCCAGAAAACTTGAATATTCAGTGAATATAAAGACACTTGCACATACATACCTTTCACATAGATTTGACAGTTAACATTTTGCCACATTCCCTTTCTCTCTGTATATATAAAACTTATTTTGAGTGAGTTGAAAATGCAGTATCAAAAAAAAAAAAAAAAAGAAAATGCAGTATCATAACACCTAACCCCTAAATATATCCGCATTTACTTTAGCCCTACATACCTACATACTTCATACCATTTTTCCATGGTAACCACATTTATATCTAATACAATTAACAATAAATCTGTAACACTCTATAATCTATAGACTATACTTAAATTTCCTCAGTTTTCCCTAAAATGTCTTTATAGCTAGCTAGTTTTGTAGAATCCAGACCACTTGTCTTACACGGTTGTCTACATTCTGGCTTTCCGCTTGCTCCTGGTGATTAGATTTAGAATGTATAAAGGGTAATACTCGTGTGATATTGTATACTTCTTGTTCCCTCACACCAGGAGGTATATAATGAGCTTGTCCCACTATTGATTGTACATCTGACCCCTTGGTTAATGTGGTGACCACCGACCTCTTTATTGTAAAAGTGATTTTTTTCCCTTCATAACTAAGTCCTCTGTAGGGTGATTATTTGGGGTCCATTTGAATATTCTAGTCCCCTGTAACCTTTCGGCCAATGACTTTATCATCCACGGGTGATCCTTGGCTGAATCTGAAGATTACTTTGGAGGTTATAAAACGGTGATTTTCTACTTCTTTCATTCCTTCTACTTTTATTAACTGGTTTTGTTTCATAAAGAGGCCTTCCTTTTCTCCTTGCTTCCTACTTCAGAACCCTAGCGAGAGAGAGAGAGAGAGTGATTGTGTGTGTGTATGTGTGTGTATAGAGGCACACTCTTCAACATGTATGTATTGAGTATGTTACCAGGCATTTTCATTGTTCTTTTTGATGTTCACATTGTCACAAGTGTGGCCAGTGGGAGCTTCTTGAAGCTGGTTTCTCTGTCCTTTCGAGCACTTCCTTGTTTTCTGGCACAGGAAGGTGTCTCAGGCTTATTCTGTACTTTCCCTGCCTTAGGCCTAGGATTAATCCTTTCCCTAAGATGCTTTGTTCCTTATACTAGGAAACTGTATTTAGAAACCAAGATTTGAATGCTAGAGGCCACTCCTTGATTCTAGAGTTTCATTACATTTATGCCCTTTGAGGGGACAGAACTAAAAAGTAATCTCTTTTAAATATTATAGGAATAATCCAGGAAATAATATTTTTTAAAGATCACAAGTATGTTTTGGTTTGTCTAATTCAAACTTAACATTACATTTCTTTTATGTTTGTATCTTCTCTCCTACAGTACCATCTTGGTCACCATAAAATTGATACCTTTATTTACTTTATGCTACAATAGACACAAAATGTTTCAGAAATGTTAATATTAATATTACTAACAATAAGCCTTCCGAGTAAAGTTGAAGAATTCTTTGCTATTGTGGTGTTTTGTTGTGATTGTTGTTGTTGTTGTTTTTGTCATTAGAAATTAGGTTTGTATAGGGCACCTGGGTGGCTCAGTTGTTAAGCCTTTGCCTTCAGCTTGGGTCATGATCCCAGGGTCCTGGGATCGAGCCTCACATCGGGCTCCCTACTCAGTGGGGAGCCTGCTTCTCCCTCTCCCCACTCCCCCTGCTTGTGTTCCCTCTCTCGCTGTCTCTCTCTCTGTCAAATAAATAAAATCTTTGAAAAAAGAAAGAAATGAGCTTTATTTTGTTTATATTAAGTTTTAGAGTTTCTTTTGAAAATTTTGGTCTTAATATATACAGCATATTTGTGCTTCAAAGTTCAGCCGAATAAAGGCATTCCCAGGAAAGCCTTACTCATCCCCGTAGCCCTCACCCTGCTTCCACCTACCCCTTAATAAATGATCACTTTTATTCGTTTACACTGTACCTTTCCTTGTGGAAAGAAACCTATGTATATTTTCCCCTATTCCTGTATGTATTTTTTTATTTCTTTTTCTTACACCAAAGGTCACACTCTAAGCACATTTCCCTTGTGTCTTGCTTTTATCAATCTTTTTTTATGACTAGAGTGCTTGGTGGCATGGACATGCCATCATTTATGCAGCCAACCTTGGGGGAGAGGGTTCTAATATTTTGTGGTTGTAAATCAGCGAATAACCTGTGATGATGTTGGTTTTGCCTATGGAGGTGTAGCTTATATAGAGGAATGCGCCATGTTTTCTCTTCATACTTGTTTGATTTTCTGTGTTCAGCCGGCTGACCCATCTGCGGCTTATCCTTGTATATGGTGTCGGGTTTGCATCCACTTTTATCTTTTTCCAAATGGCAATCAGTTGTCTCAACATCACTTATTAAAAAGTCCACCTTTTCTCCCTCAGAGAAGGAAAGGCAGAGTCTCCCTGGCTTTAAAAAAGAAAAAAAAAATGTTCACAAAATTAGCACTCTGCTGTGTGATCAAAGGGTTTCTTAAGTGTCCGTTTTATTGCCAGAAGGCCAAATGGGAGAATGAAGCTTGACTCAGAGACACAGATGGGCTGCCCAAGATAACTGAATTGATAAGCCCCAGGTTACAAACCCCTGACTTTCAGGGGTGGAATCCAGTCTTAGCACATTGACTGCGTTGGGAGGGCACAGAGGCCCATCCTGGGAACAGCTTCTCCAACAGAGCCGCGCTGTGTCTTCGTGAACTGCCAGTTCATTTAGAGTTCAGATGCAGTGCTAATAAGATCCAAGGCCACAGACTTCTCATCTGACACCATTCGAGAGAAAGGAAAACGCATGTGGTTTGCTTTTGATTGTGAGGAGTGGTGTTGGCGAAGACACTGGCATGGCTTACACAGTTGTTCTCAGGTTGGTGGCAGTCCTGGGAGGTGGAGGGCTTTTGGGAATGTGTGCGGACGAGATTTGTCACAGGTGCTAGGGTTATTACGGCAGAGATGGTGGAGAAGAGCCAGGGCTGTTAAGTGACCTACAGGACAGGGAAGGGCAAGGCTGCGTACAACGGAGCTGTCACACTCAGAATGCCAATAGTGTCCCCATTGAGAGACAGACATTTAAGAGAACCTGGTTGGGAAAATGTAGTATAAAAACCTCTCAAAACTTCCTAGGAAGAGTTCAGAGAGCACCTAAAAACACTGGGGCTGTCACGGTGGGTGAGGTTTGGAGCCTGCTCTTCTCAGTATTCGGTCTCTGATATTCGCACTGCCAACGGGGAGTCCGAAGTGGGGATCCTGAGCACATTACCACAGAGGTTGTAGAGGGGCACCTCTCGTTTGCTCTTGAAAGAGGGATTTGGGGACGCCTGGGTGGCTCAGTTGGTTAAGCCACTGCCTTCGGCTCGGGTCATGATCCCGGGGTCCTGGGATTGAGCCCCACATCGGGCTCCTTGCTTGGCAGGGAACCTGCTTCTCTCTCTGCCTCTGCCTGCTTGTGCACTTGTGCTCGCTCGCTCTCTCTGACAATAAATAAAAATCTTGAAAAAATAATAAAAAAAATAGATTTGTGGGAGCATATGCATGTTTGAAACTGACACTTGAAAATTGTTAATAATCAGTTTAATAGTGACAAATAATTTTTGTCACTGGGGGATGTATATGTGGTCATATTTTTTCTCCTGTTTAAAAAAAATTATGAGATCTCTGGCATGTACTAAGAACTCAGGAAGTATTAGTCATAACATTAACTTGTGTTTATAACAGTTGTTAATTAACCTTTGTGTATATTTTCAGAGAGCTATTGCTTACCTTTTTCCGAGTGGTTTGTTTGAGAAGCAAGCCAGGCCAATAATGAAGGTAATTCTCTTCATTAATATTTTTAAAATTTCACTTAGGTTTATAATATGTTAGAGTAATTATCTAATGCACTGTAATTTATTTTACAGCATCCTGAACAGATTTTTCCAAAACAAAGAGGTAAGTAAGTTTGCTCCAGAATGAATGAGCAGTAGCTTTGCACAGTGGCAGTATCGTAGCCAATGAGGTTTATCTGAGGCGCGATTGTTGCTGATTATTGCTAATTGAAGAATGAATGAGCAATGCTTCCTTTACCGCGATGTCAGGTCACGTATCAGCAGCCACCCACATATGGTGGGGACATGCCCCTGTGTCATGGCAGTTGTGAGGCTGGTCAGCGATATTTTATAACTAATAATAAATGACTAGAATTTACAAATTATTTCTTTTAATTAAATAATAGTACAATTAGATCAGGTTAGAGTTTATGCCTATACTAGTGTTACACTCATTTATTTGCTTTCTAAAATGCCTTTTTGAGGAAGAGTTTGGTACAGATCTGCTGGAGACTAATTCACCTTTATTTGAAAATGGAAAATTTTTGTTCATTTCAGAAGCATATTTTCACTGAGTATAGACCCTCCCACCCCCGCTCTTCCCTTTGTTGATATATAATTCCATTGTCTTTCATTGTTTCTGATAAGCAGTTAGCCATCGTCCTTGTCTGGCCTTCTGTTTTCTCTGATTTCTTCTAAGATTTTCTCTTTATCTCTTAACTGTGTAAAATTAAATTTTGAAGAAAACATACATCAGGCTTTAAGGTTGCCAGGAAATAATAATTACTGTTTTCCAATTTACATTAAAAGAAAGCCTGTTAGCCAGTGTTGACTGGTGGTAATTATCGGTTAATTTAAAAAGTGCTAAAGCTAGGGTGGCTCAGTGGGTTAAGCCTTGGACTCTTGATCTTAGCTCAGGTCTTGATCTCAGGGTCATGAGTTCAAGCCCTACACTGGGCTCCATGCTGGGCATTGAACATGCTTTAAAAAACAAAAACAAAAAAATTTTAAGTACTAAAGCTAGAAATTACTTCTTAAAAACACTCAGTATAAATTTATATTTATTCATAAATCTTTTGCTATAACCCTAGATGTTTTTTTTTCTTTCAGTAGGTATCTGTTTCTCCCCATTCCTTTTGCATAACCCTGCTGTCATTGACACATTATCAAAGTTTTTTAGTTTTGGTTTCCTCACAGTGGAACAAAGAACTTCAATTTCTAAGAAATCTAAATGCAGAATATTTCTATATTTCTACAGATTTTTCCTCTAACCACAATGAAGTGGAACAAACTTTTTTTTTTTAGTAGCTTGCCTTTCAGTTTTTCTGAAGCATTCAACTTAGTTTTCACAGCACCAAAAACTGTCTTTTCTATTTCCACTCATATATCATCTGCTTATATAGTACTTAATTCATGTAATTACAGAAATAAATACAATTGTAATAAACAGATTTGGGAATGGACACAGCTGACTCTTCGTAAGCATTTAACTCTGCAGCAAAGATGTGTAGATTTCATAGAGGAGAGCCTGGTAGCCACAGATTCTCATTGTACAGGCTGCATTACTCAGTCACTTTTAGAGCTGATTCAGTAGAGATTGGTAAGAGAGCAGATATTTCAATTTAAAAAAATGTATTTGTTTTGCACTGATATTTCTGCTAAGTCTTAACCTGTGTTCAGAGCTAGGCATTCTTTTTTTTTTTTTTTTTCTTAAGATTTTATTTATTTATTTGAGGGAGAGTGAACAAGAGAGAGACCATGAGCAGGGGCAGAGGGAAAAGCAGACCCCCTGCCGAGAAGGGAGCCCGATGTGGGGCTCGATGCCAGGACCCTGGGACCATGACCTGAGCCGAAGGCAGAAACTTAACTAACTGAAAGCCACCCAGGGGCCCCCAGAGCTAGGCGTTCTTTCATTCTACTTCTCTACTCCGCTCCTTGAAATGATAACTTTTATTTTGAATCTTGTTAAAAAATTAGGGGCCCTTTTATAAATACATTGTCTTTCATATTTCTTCATTTCTCTGACATAGTTGATTATAAACTATAACATCATTTCAATTGATAGCTCTTGGGGAGATAATAAACAAAGACTGTGTTACAAGTGCACATCCGTTTTAAAGGTGCAGCTCAAGTTTATTGAAATAGAACTGTATATACAGGACATAGAAACTTAATGGCTTTTTCTGTAAATGTGGTAACTGATTTTTTTTTTCTTATTTTTAGTAGCTTCTCTATATTTCAGCCTCACAGGCTCCTCACTTACATGTCCTGTCTCTTTGTCTCTTTGCATCTCTTATATGTCTGTGCCTCTAAAACTATTCCTTTCAAATCATACCAGCTTCTCAGTATTAGAAATTTGTCATTACTATCAGCTAGAATGTAACAACTGAAACTTCCAGACATCCCTGCAAAATGCTCCTGTTATTTTGTCAGTATTGGTGGGGTTTTATTACATATTGCAGTTAACTATATTTAGACAGGATTCCTTTAGAATTAGCAAAATATTTTTTGCCACCTACCTACCAATTTTGCTGTACTTTGTAAACATAAGACAAACTAATTTTTATGTTAAAAAATATCAGCAAAATTTAGATTTGAATAGATTATGATGCTTGTAAAGTGCCACCACTTCCTTTATTAAAAGATGGAAGCTTCCAGATTGAGTTAACATAAAAATCTTGCTCTACTGTTTAAGGCAAGTGATAAAAATATCGGAAAAACAAACATATATGCCAGATTGATGACAGACGCAAGGAATAGCACCTAACATGAGATGAAATGGAATTCAGGGGGGTCGAGGAGTGGTTCGATGAGACAAGAATGTTAATTGATATTGATAGAATCTAATATCCTTTAAGTGGATGTGACGACCATGAACCTTTTTGTACCGTGCATTTAGCATTGAAATGTTCATAGCAAAAGCTGTTAAATAAGGCTCTAAAAAATTTGAATAACACAGCATGATTTTATAGCTTACACATACAAGTACAAAGAATACATTTTTCTGTATAGATGCTAATGGAATATTAATAGAATTATGATGTAATAGGTCATAGAGAAAATCTAACAAGTTCCAGAAAAGTAGAAATTATATAGATTAGATCCTCTGACTTCAGATCACTAGAACCGTAAAACTGTTGGATTAAAGAGGAAATCAGAATTGAAATTACAGATTATTTAGAAATGTAGAAAGATGAGAACAGTTCATATCAAACCCTATGGGATATAGGCAGGTATTATGCAGAGGCAAACGTATTTAATAGACATTAACAGAGACTGGAAATAAATGAACTCAGTAGTCATTTCAAGAAAGTAGGAAAGGAACGAAATTGATGAATAAAGAAATTTTAAAGATGAGGTAGGATAAATGAAGCCAACTAGTTCTTTGAAAAAGCCAGTGAAATTGATCAACATCTGGCAAGTCTGGTCAAGGAAAAAAAGAAAACATAAACGGACAATATTAATCATTTTCAATAATATTCAGAAGATATTTTTGTTTATTTATTTTTACTAATTTTTAAAGGTTTTATTTATTTATTTGACAGAGAAAGACTTAATGAGAGAGGGAACACAAGCAGGGGGAGTGGGAGAGGGAGAAGCAGGCTTCCTGCTGAGCAGGGAGCCCGATGTGGGGCTCAATCCCAGGACCCCGGGATCATGACCTGAGCCGAAGGCAGATGCTCAATGACTGAGCCATCCAGGCACCCCTTCAGAGGATATTTTTGAAGTAAAGATTGTTGTGGGTAGCTTTATTCTAATTAATTTGAAAAATATCCTAATTAATAACTAGTATTTATTGAAATTTCGAGTGGGCCAGGCGCAGTTCTAAGTGCTTTGTGTGTATTTGCTCATAATCTTCACAACAGTAGATACTGTTAAGTAGATACTGTTATCTGCCCCATTTTACAGATAAAGGAATTAAAACCTGGAGAGTAATCTACCAAAAACACACAGCTAGGAAGTGGCTAAGGCAGAGGGGGTAGAATTAAGAGGGTGGAGGAGTAGTGGGACCCTAAGCTTGCATCGTCCCTCAAACACAGCTAGATAAATAGCAGATTGTTCTGAACACCCAAGAAATCAATCTGAGAGAACAGAACTGCAGGTCTACAAGGAAGTGGCTGAAGCAGGATATAGGTAGGCCCTGACAGTCTCGACTGCAGAGCACTACCACACTTCCCTGACTCTCAAACAAGTAGTAATTATCTGAGGAAGAATACTGGTTAGACTAAAAGCTGGAGAAGTCAGAGGTCATCAGAAATCTAATCTGAGAGGCACCAGGCCCAGAGGTTCTGTAAGTGAGTGCTGTCATACTTGAGAAAGCTTGAACTTTTGCGTTATGTGAACTGTTGCAGAGCAGAAAGATAACAAAATCTTCAGGTTCACTTTAAAGGCTCAGACAATTACTAGATCTGGACACGAATTGCATAAAAACTTGTAGTCTGTTCTCACTAAATAAAATGATAGCAAATGAAATAAAGCATTATATTAAGAGAATATACCAGAAGGCCTTTTTACTCCCAGGAATATAAGGATGGTTTAACATTAGGAATTTATTAATGAGTTGCTTGAGTCAGGGAGTAAATATTTTCATAGATAAAAAAAGGTCATTAAACAAAATTCAGCATTTTTTGATGAAACTCTTAAACTAGAAATAAAAAGAAACTATTAGTTTGAGAAAAACTATCATGAGAAACAAACACATTAAATTAAAAAGCATGGCGCTGGAATTACTTTATCTTAAGTTCAGGAATAAGATAAGTATGCCTGCACTTGCCTCTGGTATTCAGTATTGTTCTGAAAGGCTTAACCAGTGTGATTAAAAAAGGCACAGAGGTTAGGAATAAATCAGTTATTATTCATAGATGTTAAGATTGCCCACGTAGAAAAAACAGACCACAAACTAAAAACCATACTAGAATTATAGTAGAATATCCTTATTTGGATATCTGAATATTGAAAATATTTAAACTATGTGAGTTGTAATTTTTTTTAATGATACTCTTTTTTTTAAAGATTTTTATTTTAGATCACACATGAAAGAGAGAGTGTGTGTTTGCAGGGAGTGGGGGAGAGTAGCAAAGGGGATGGGAGAGGGAGGAGGGGAAAGACTCAAGCAGACTCTATGCTGAGCCGGACTTGGGGCTCTGTCTTGGAACCCTGAGATCATGACCTGAGCTGAAATCAAGAGTTGGACACTTAACCGACTGAGCCACTCAGGTGCCCCTTAAGTGGTACTCTTATAAAAACATGCCACAGTATAGGTGAAGGGCAAAGTGCTAATTGTACAGAGATGATAAGAGCATCCTACTGGTTGACAACATGGTGGCCAAACCCACACAAGTCAGTATGGAATGGAGTGTGATGATGATCTAAGTAACACGATGGTCACATTGGTAAAAATAAATTGTGATTTTTCTCACCTGTATGTATTTTGGTGGACAGGAACTGTTTCAGAAATATTGAATTCCAGCTTTACAAATACATATGTACATATACACATAGAAAAATAAGTATCTGGGTGTATTCTAGTTTTTCAACATTTCTTTGTATATACTTCTACTTCATCTTTGTTCTAATTTTACATCTATAATTAAATTATTAAACTCCTTTTGTTTTTCCCTTGTCATCTCTTGGTTGAATGGAGTTCATTTTCTAGTAGATAGATTCTTCAAAGAGATGTCATAGATTACAAAATTTCTTGGGCACTTATGTGTTTAAAATTATTTTCCTATAGCTTTGATACTTGAAGGATAGCTAGGCTAGAGGGAAAAATCTTTGGTTCACACTTTCTTGAGTTTCTTGGAAGTGCTGCACTATTGTTGTCCTGCTTTGTCTGTTGTTTTGGAGAAGTCCCAGGTCAGTCCAGCTATTCTTTCCTTATAAGTCATTTAATCTTTTTTCCTGGTGGTCCTAAGGATTCATTATCTTTGTTTAGTAGCTTTGTGGAAGTATGACATTGAGTTGATTATGAAAAGTTAGCTTACTGTGCTGCCAGTGAGCTCTTTCAGTATTGTAGATTCAAGTCCTTTATATCCAGGAAGGTTTTTTTAATAGTTTCAAATATTAGTTCTGTTTCACTTTCTGCTTTGCCCCTTGGGACTCCAGTTATGTAAATGTTATTCCTTCTTTGGTGGTTTTCTAGTCTGTTTCTCTGACTCATCTTCATTTTTCTTTGTCTCATTTTCATTTTCTTGATGGTCTTTGTACTTTTTCCTCCAGTGTCCTTTATTATGTTTTTAATCTATTTCTTCTATATAAGTCAGTCTACATTTCTGATGATTTTTAGCTTTTTTCCTATTTCTTCTCTGAGTTTAATCAAGTTGTTTCATTACTTCCAGTTTTTTTTGTCCATTATGAACTCATATTTTGAAGATTTGATTCACAGTATCCTCCAGTAAACCCAAATGCTTGTTTGAAAATATTTAATTCAGTTTGGAGTGTTGCATTTCACTTTCCTTCTGTTTTGTCATTGGTTTTACTAAGGATGATTTTCTTCAGCTGAACATTTGGATTATTCTCGCTTTCTGTTTTATTTTTGTAGCAGTCTTTAAAAAATAAATGGAACAAGGCATCCACATTTCTGTGGACAGAAGTGTCCCCCCCCTTTTTTTTTAAGATTTACCTATTTATTTTAGAGAGAAAATGAGCACAGGTGGGAGAGGTAGGGAGAGGGAGAGAGCATCTCAAGCAGACTCTGCACTGAGACTGGAGCCCAATACAGGGCTTGATCCCACGACCCCAAGGCAATGACCTGAGCTGAAACCAAGAGCTCTGCACCCAACCAGCTGTGCCACGCAGGTGCCCCAGAAGTGTCCTATTTCTTAATCCACTCAGTGGAATATTAAAAAAAAATATAGAGTGTATCCGGAACATGACAGAATTGGGTCAAGACTTAAAAGTTCATTATGATTTTGGAATTAAGAAATTTACACTCTAGAATAGAATTAAAGTGGTTAGTTGAAGGATAAACATACAACTGTCAAATAATGGATAATATTATGTCCTTAAGTCACCAAAGAATGAAAAGGACAAAGATCAGTAAATTACCTATTTTAAAATTCAAAACTTCTCTTTAGAAAAAAGGCAGTACAAATTTAAAAAGCAAGCATCAGGGGTACCTGGATGGCTCAGTCAGTTAAGCATCCGACAAAGTAGGCAAAGGGGAAAATAGTCAATTCATAAATGAAATTACAAGTAACCGGTAAACATAGGAATTATCAGATCAGAAACAATGTTTTATAAAACAATGATAGATCATTATCACTTACCAGATTAGAAATTGTAAATAGTATGTGTTAGCAAAGAATTAGAAACAGTCTAAATGTTCACTAATTAGGGTAGCTAACTAAATGTCGGAGAACCTACTGTGGAGTAATGTGCTGATAATCAAGAGAGAGCTAGTTCCAGGGGTGCTGAGTGGCTCGGTCTCGGTTAAGCAGCCAGCTCTTGATTTTGGCTTGGTCATGATCTCAGGGTTGTGTGGTCAAGCCTTGTGTCAGGCTCCACACAGACACTGGAGCCTGCTTAAAATTCTCTCTCCCTCTCCCTCTGTCCCTACTCCTCGCTCCTCACTCATGCGTTTCTGCTCGCTCTCTCCCACTCCCTCTCTTTCACTCCCCAAATTGAAAGAGAAAAAGGCAGCTCCAGTTGCATTAGTACAAATGAGACACACTGTTGGGTGAGAAAAGGAGGTGAAAATGATGTAGTGTTTTCTTAGTCCATTCAGGTTACTATACACTGGGTGGCTTACAAACTAAAGAAATGTATTTCTCCTAGTTCTGGAGGCTGGAAGTCCAAAATCAAGACACCAGGTGAGAGCCTGCTTCCTGGTTCATGGACTGCTGTCTTTCCCTGTGTTCTCACATGGCAAAGGGGCCCGGGATCTCTTGGGTTCCTTCTGTGACGGCGCTCATCCTATTTATGATGGCTTTGTCCGTATGACCTGATCGCCTTCCAAAGGCCCCATACCAAAATACCAGCACATGGAGTATTAGGCTTCAACATGAATTTTGGGGGCAGGGGAAGACAAATAATCTGTAAGAAGTATGTAATGTAAATAGAGCTTAATACCATTTGTGTTTTTAAAAAACATGCAGACAGTCCTCTGTATATCAGTAGGTAGGTAGACATAGGTAAATAAACTGAAAGAGTCTAGAACAATCAACTTCAGCCTTGTCTGTGGCAAGGGGATTCTGGTATTTAATCTTTATAAAAACAATGGACAAAAGAAGTGTTCATAGGGAAATTTGTAGCATTGTGGAAGTGTATAGTAGAAAAGAAGATGTAAAATCACTTGTCTAAGCTTCCATCTTAGGAAACTAGACAAAGAAGAGCAAATTAAATCTGAAGTAAGTAGAAGAAAAAATGATAAAAATTATAGCAGAAGTCAGTGAAGTTGAAAACAAGAAATCGGTGAAGAAAATCAACAAAAACTGGTTCTTTGATAATAGATTTTATACGTCAGTTTTATTTTATCAATAAAATCGATGATCCTCTAGTCAGGCTAGCTGAAAGAAAGGAGCATGGACACAGATGATTAGTACCAGAAATGAAAGAAAGGATACTGCTACAGATCAGGGACATTAAAAAGACAATCAAGGAATACCATGAACAACTCTATGCCTCCAGATGTGATGATCTACAAGAAATGGACCAATTCCTTGTAGGTTAAATACAATCTGCCAGAACTTACACCAGAAGTAGACAGTTTGAATAAGCCTATATCAGTTAAAGAAATTGAATCAGTAATTAATAACCCAGAAGACCTAGGGTTTGGCTATGGCTTTTTATGTGCAACACCAAAGGAGAAGCTGGATTTCATTAAAACTCACATTTTCTGCTGTGAGAAAGACACTGTCAAGAGAATGAAAAGACAAGCCACAGATTGTAGAAATGTTTGGAAAAGACATATTTGATAAAGGACTTTTATCCAAAATATACAAGGAACTCTTAAACTCAACAGTAAGAAAACCAATAACCCAATTTAAGAATTGGTCGAAGTTCTTAATAGATAACACAGAAGGTATATACATGGTAAACATATGAAAAGATGCTTCGCCTCAGGGAAATGCCAATTAAAGCAACAGTGAGATACCACTACACACCTATTAGAATGGCCAAATTCCAGAGCACTGACACCACGAAATTGTGCCAAGGATGGTGAGCAACAGGAGCTCTCATTCATCACTGACGGAGATGCAAAAATGGTACAGCCACTTTGAAAGAAAGTTTGGCGGTTTCTTACAAAACTAAACATACTCTTCCCATACGATCCAGCATTTGTGTTCCTTGGTATTTGTCCAGAGCGGTTAAACACTTAGGTCCACACAGAAACCTGTAGACAGGTGTGTATAGCAGCTTGATTCATAATTGCCAAAACTTGAAAGTAACCAAGATGTCCTTCTGCATTTGAATGGGTAATGAAACTGTGGTATGTAGGCATGATGGGATATTACTCAGCACTAAAAAGAAGGGTGCTGTCAAGCCATGAGAAGACATGGAGGAGACTTAATTGCAAATGTCCGAGGGAAAGAAGCCAATCTGAAAAGGCTACCTACTATGTTCTATGCATATGACATTCTAGAAAAGGCTGAATTACGGAAACAGTGGAAAGGTCAGTGGTTGCCAGGGCTTAAGGGGAGTAGGTGGAGCACAGAGGATCCTTAGGGCACTGAAACTACTCTGTATGATATTATAGTGCTGGATCCAAACTCACCGAGTGTACAACTGTGGACTTAGGATGATAATAATTCGCCAGAGAGAGTAAGTTCATCACTTGTAACAAAGGTACCACACTGTCTGGGGATGTTTTATGATGGAGGTGGCTATGCATATTTGGGGGGCAAAGATGGTATATGGGAAATCTCTACCTTCCTCTCAACTTTGCTGTGAACTGCTCTTAAAGAAAAAAAGCATTGAAAAAATGGTGAAAGAAGGGTATATCGCATAAAGTCAATTTTATAGAAAACATAGTTAAATGAGGGGACAGTATCAAGAACACTAAAAACTAAAATACAGGTAAAACTTAGAAAAATATACATGAGTTTTTATGTAGAAAATTATGTAGTAAATATGAAAATTAATAAAATTATAAACCTCATAGGTGAAAGTCTGAATAGCTAGAAAAAAGATTTCATGTTCCTGTAAGGAAAGATATTGGAAAGTTACTTCCTTAAAAATTATTAACAAATGTAATATAGTTTTGTTTTGTTTTTTAAGATTTTATTTATTTGACACAGAGAAAGAGACACACAGTGAGAGAAGGTACACAAGCAGGGGGAGTGGGAGAGGGAGAACAGGCTTCCCAGAGCAGGGAGCCCGATGTGGGGCTCAATCGCAGGACCCTGGGATCGTTACCTGAACCGAAGGCAGATGATTAACAACTGAGCCACCCAGGAGTCCCCGAACGTAATATAATTTTAATCAAAGTCCCGGTGGGACTTTTGGGAGATATTTATAAGCTTTATTTGAAAGAGTAAATGTGTAAGAAGCAGAGAGAACTTTTTAGAAAGAAGTAAGGGTAATGTAGGAACCTACCTTATCAGCTATCAAATGCAGCAGAAGCTAATTCTAGTCAAAGGGTGGTGGTGCGGTGTGTCCTGACAGACCAGTGGACCAGAGTATTCAGCGTCAGCATGTTTGTTAATGTCCTGTCTTGTGAATTCTAAGACAGTTTTTCAGTTCTAACATTTTTGACCACAGGATTAATTTTTACAATTAACGTAAACCATGATGTTCAGCATTTTCTCCTTCCTTCTTTGGATAAGATACATGATGGGGCATCTTAAAATCTGTGACATCTTGGATTGAATGAAATATTATGAAATCAGGTACATACACACGCACCTCTATATACTCACACACGAAATGAGGCCCACTCAAAACCCCTCCCAAGTTTTACAGTAGAGTCTTACGTGCAGCAATGATATTTGTCTTTCTTAGGCACTTTCTGACTTCTTTAACACTACATACAATGTGAATGGATTGCATAGTGAAGTTACAACTATTGGAAAATATGCAGGTTTTCATGAAGTCTGAGATTGGTGTTGGAGAAGTATTTAATTTATCCACTGCCTTTGTCATCTAAGAATCTAGTTTTCTTTTTCGAGCTAAAATCCCTGTCAAGACTTTTCTTCAGAATTTATTATGAAATTTTGGTCCTTGTTTTAAATATATCCACTTAAAGTGTCCTGTGTGTTATGTCAGTTACCCTCAGAAGCAGGAATATCCTACTTACTGTACAGGTGGTATTTCAACACAAGAACGTAGTGGGGCATCTGGACAGAACAGTCAGTTAAGCGTTGGACTCTTGGTCTTGGCTCAGTTCGTGATCTCGAGGTCATGAGATCGAGCCCCACTTTGGGCTCCATTCTTGGCACAGAGTGTGCTTAAGATTCACTCTCCTCCCTTTGCCTCTCCCCCTGCTCGTGCTTGCTTGAGTGCGCTCTCTTTCTCTCTAAAATTAATCTTAAAAGGAAAAAAAAGATTGACTCAACAGAAGAGTGTTGTATCAAAAAACTGATGGGACAAAGACTCTCTTTGCTGCACAAGGTAGTAGCTTGGATTCTGCCTGATGAACATAGATTTCAAATAGATGAAATTTCTGAGCATGAAAAAAAATAAAAATTCCAGAAGAAAATATAGGAAAATAGTTTTTACAAAGCCCAAAGTCTTAAAGCATGCTCTCTCCATAGAAGTGATGTTGTCCCCGAGGGGACATAAATGGATTATTAGGAGGTGAGAAAAGTCTGAACTGTTAGAATGTTTACGACCCTTCAAAGGACCTCTGTATACATCAACAGATCTATGGTATATTTGTGATATTGAAGTTTCATGGGGAGGGAGGCAATTAGGGAAAAAGATGCCTAGCAAGACTCCTTAGTAGGGGTGATAGTGAGAAACAGCCAATAAACCGTGCTATAGAGAAAAGTGACAGATTCTACAGTATGCATATATTTTAAACTTCTTGACTATGAAAGACACTGTAAACCAAAGGAAAAGGTGGGTGACAAAGGATTTCAACACATTAAGGCTGTCTGTGTTTGTCTCACATACCCTCCCCATGGAAAAAAAAGATAAAGGACCTCATCCCTTTAAAAAAAAAAATGCTTTCTCTAAAAAAAAAAATTTTTTTTTAAGAAGTGAGTGATAGGTTGGGAGAAAAGAGTTTTCAACTTCTATAATTGACAGAGGAGTGTACTTTTAACGTATTGAAGTTCCCACAAGTGGTTAACCAAGAAACAACTTAGTAGAAATAAGGGCAAAGGATGTGGAGTCAGGTTTGGTTTATTTACTACAGTGAGTCCATTCCTCAGTTTGTTTGGTGTTTATTAGATGTGAATGACCATCTGTATTTCAAAAGGAATTACACATAACACCTTGTGGGGGCCCTTCTGTTTTAGACGTTTGAACTCTCAGAGGTATGTTACCACAGGGTTGGAACAAATAATGTGGCATGGAAAAATCCATTTAGTTTTTTCTTTGTTATTTTATGCCTTTTCCTAATTTCCTGAATGTATGACATCATTGACTTTATCAGCTTCCCTTTTTAAGAATATGGGAATGGGGGCACGAGGGTGGCTCAGTGGGTTAAAGCCTCTGCCTTTGGCTTAGGTCATGATCCCAGAGTCCTGGGATCCAGCGAGCCCTGCATCGGGCTCTCTGCTCAGCAGGGAGCCTGCTTCCTCCTCTCTCTCTGCCTGCTTCTCTGCCTGCTTGTGAACTCTGTCAAATAAATAAATAAAATCTTAAAAAAAAAAAAAAAAGAATATGGGAATGTGTTGTATTTTTAGCCAAAATTCTTTGTTCTAACAAGATGATTTTTTGCTATTTTATGTGTATTTATTTAAAACAAGTTCTAGAAATTCTCATGATGAACTACACAGGAATATTTTATCAGATACAAACACTGTTTTAGGTTAATGAGTGTGGAATATTAAATATCCTAAATAGTTTACAGCACGTTAAACATGCTGAACCAAATACTAAAATTCTAAATATTAACGCTGTTTTGTCATTAAAAGTTAATCAGAATTGTAGACATGTCTCATAACTTCAGTTAAATATAGCTATAAATTTTTATTTTTGTTTATTTTCATTTTGCTTTTTATTAGCAATCCAGTGGGGAGGAGATGGCCGTCCATTTCATTTTCTCTTTTATACCGGCAAACAGTCGTATTACTCATTAATGCATGTAAGTATATTACATCGATGATTAATAATATGAACTGTAAGCTAAGTGACTGTACCAGAGATCCTGCTTGGCTTCAGGGTTTACCTAGTATGTTTTAGATCAAGCAAAACTAAGATCTCCAGAGGTAAGGCAGTGTGTCGAAAGACTTTATATCTTATTAACTCATTTTTGCTAAAGGTAAATAAAACCATAGAATTTATATCTGAATGTCTGGCCTTAAAATGCTGGTACTTAAAAATTGAGATCATTTTCGGAGGTCAGTGCTCCGCTCAGTCATAATGCACGCACGTGCGTGGAGGGTAAGGCTGCTGTCAGGGGCTGTAAGGCGTTTACCACGGTCAAATTGTTGTCTGTACTTTTTGTTTATTCCTATACAGTTTTTGCCTTTCAGAGGCGAATGCAGTGTTACGAGTCTAGAATTTGTGCCCTCCAAAGACCTAAGAAATGGTTTTATTACACGTTGTCTTGCAACTGTGTTTGAGTGTACTGGGAACAGCTTTTTCTCGTTGTTGTTTCAGCGCTCGGAGTGTCTGATAGCGTGCAAATTTGGGGGTCCCCTAGGGTATTACGAATAAAATGGCTAGCTGCTAATACCCAGTTTTGGACAACAGAACCCATCTTGCTTTAAGAACATGGTGTCAAGTTTTATTTTCTTCATTATACGGCTTTTTAAAAATTGCAAAAACACGCATCGGTCTTCCCCGGCCTCAGTCAGCTTTCAGGTTGCTTGAATCCCAGGCACACATTCACTCGGCTTTTTTAGAACTGTCTGGTGTTTATTTGTGCGCCACAAACCCAAAGGACAAAATCCCCACTTGTCAGGTACATTTATTTCTTGGGGAAAAAAAAGAAAACCTTTTTTTCGCTTTTTGTTGACCTTGGGCAAATGAGCTTCTTGCCCTGGCAGAAATGAAATGAATGATAAATGTAGAGTGTGTCTTTGCTGACTAATGGAGCTGCGGCTGGCTCTCCGCCGAGCCTCCACCGCAGCCCGAGGCTGCCCGAGGACCCCTGCTGTTCATTTAAATAGGTATGTCAAATCTGCCTCCAAACGCCGCTGGTTTGATCTGTGGTAATATTTGTGAAGGTTCCATATGGACTTGAGCCCCCTGCAGTGCTAAGAAATAATGTACAACGCTTCATGGTGCAGACGCAAATTTTCTCTGAAAAGGGATGCAGTGCTGCGTTTTAGCTGTCGGAGGGGATGATGGAGCTGACGCGCTAGGCCTGTCAACTTGTTACACGGATGGGTTGCACGCAGCGAAGCTGTGGAAAATCTGTGCCTTTTAACTTTTCTACTTAATCACGGTTGTAGCATTGCCTTTAGACTGTATGCTACATTAATTCTCTTCCTGCCTTCTGCCTTTCATCCCGAGTTTCACGGAAAAAAGTAAAGTATGCAGGTCTTGTAGGGGAGCCTTATCAAACAGCTGTCAGCTGACAAGCCATTTGCATTTGTTTGGGCTGAAACTGAGCAACCCAAGGGCAAGATATTTTGTTGCATTCCATCATAATGAAGAAATTACACATTGTAGAAGGGCCCTAACATCGGTTTGGGTTGGTTTCTGTGTTTTAGGAAGGTACTGCTCAAGAAAGCGGTCGGTTTCACTACCGTAGTCTGACTGAAGATGTCAAATTACAACTGATTAATAAAGGGTTTTCTTTTCTTTTCTTTTTTTTTTTTTTTTTGTTGTTCTGAGTAATACAGTTTCTGTTACATAGATCTGAGTCCTTCAGGCTTTTCTGTTTTAGTTCAACTCCAAAATTTAGGTCCGTTCATCAAGTCGGGTGTTTTGACTCCCCAAGCAGTGTGGGGCTCAGCATTTGTTGCATTGCTCATCAGAACAGTTTACGTGTATGAATGACAGCTCGTTTGGTTTAACCTGAGCGTTCTAATTCAGATCATTAATAAAACCTTGTGTTTCTAAACCAACTTTTTATGGAATCTTAAATGTATGCGTGGAAAAAAAGGACAAATGCTTTCCTAAATCTGCGCCCATCAGCTTCCCGTATGGCCGATGCTCTTAACAGCTGTGGTCCTGCCAGCCTCGTTTCCTAGATGGTGCAAGTGATCGCCCTCGTGGAGACCCTCTGCTACTCTGAAGCACTGTGACTAAATATCCACTGGTCACTTTACAGAAGTGGTTTTGTAGGGAAGTCAGGCATCGGGTATAAAGAAAAAAAGGCTAAAACTTGAAACTGCTTCATGTGTTTGCTCGCTCCTTTGTTCTGCCTCCCTCCTCTTGGGGGGGGGGAGTGGTTCAGATGCCGTTCGATTCTGTGGGAGAGTGATCCTACTGCAGCAAGGAGTCGACCCCCAAAGACTGTGGCAGGTTTTAAACACTTGGAAGTGTATCTTTGCCGTTGCCATTTCTTTTGATACAGGTTCTTACCATGTGACACGGTAAAAAGACCCTAAGCCAAACTAGTTTTTCTCATTAGCTAACTAATTTTGTGAGGCATGGCAGTCGTGGGCCAAGCTTTTTGACAAACAAACAAACAAAAAACCTCACAGGTCTCAAATAAGTGTGCAGCTCTGCCCAGATCTTTCTGACATCAGTTAACCTTTTTGTCTTCTGTAGTAATGCCAATTCCTCTTTTTGGTATTTGGTCACTGTTGTTGTAATAGGCTTATGTATTACCTCACAGCAACTAATACAAGAGAGTCCCTGTGTGGCTTACAGTTAAGGATAACCTCCAGTGCTTTAGTGAACACTGTTTCCAATTGGCCTGTCATCAGTCCATCCGGTCTTTGTGGAGAAGCAGGGAGGTTTTTGAGGGAAGATGAGGACAAGAAAAAAGAAGCAATTTATCGTTCCTGCCCAGATGTGAAGCGTGATAGAAAAGCGTGAAGTGGAGTGGAGGAAACGTGCTGATCGGTGGCGGTCTCAGCCTTTGTAAATGTGTTACTTTCCAAAGGTTGTTGCCCCCTTCCTTGGGACTGTCTTTCTCCTATGGATACAATATATGTCTTCAGGTTCCTGGGAAAGTCAATAAAAATCCACTTATTTTACACTGTAGTGAATATGGGATGCATATGTAATGTAAAAAGTATAGGACAGAACAAACAAGTAGTGTTTTAAGGAGTAAAAAATAGTTTAAGTGAAAAGAAGTAAGAGACTTAAGAGTTTCTCAAAAGGTCCTTGAGTACTGAAAAGGGAGCTCCATGCTTGATGGCATTGGCTCATCTGTCTTTTCTCACCCAAAATGGATGGCTTTCCATTTCCTTAATGGCCATGTGACGAGTAGAACTTGTATATTTTTCAGACATGATTTAGAGTTTGAGTTTAAAAGGGTTTCAGGAGCAGAAGGAATGAACAGAGGGAGAAAAAGAGAAGTTTCCTGAAACAACCGAGCTGAAGTGTAAAGGAAAGAGAAGACTTTTTAAAGAGAATAAAGGTATGTGTGCAGAAAAGAAAATGCTATGCCAAGGCACAGCTGAGCTGTGAATAGCCTTGGTCTAGATGAGGGAGAAAGCCATGTGTGCACATTGAAGGGACAGGGAGGAAGAGTGGTCTGTCTGCCCTTGGGGCCTGCCAGTCGGTGGGGGCAGGAGGGTGGCTCCCCTTGCCCACAGCCACTGGAGCCTTTCCTGGCCGGCCACGCTGGTGGTAAAGAAGGTTTTACCCATGAGCGAGACTTTACAACCTGGACAGCCATGGTTGAGTTTGGGTAGGGCCTTTACTTATAGGTAAAATGTTAATTCAGGTTTACTCATTAATATATACACGTTCTTGAAAAAATTTTTAATTCACTCACTATAAGCAAATTGAAAATTATTTAAAATTCATTACGGGAGGGGCTCCTGGGTAGCTCAGTGGGTTAAGGCCTCTGCCTGCGGCTCAGGTCATGATCCAAGGGTCCTGGGATCATCGAGCCCCGCATTGGGCTCTCTGCTCAGCAGGGAGCCTGCTTCCTCCTCTCTCTCTGCCTGCCTCTCTGCCTACTTGTGATCTCTGTCTGTCAAATAAATAAATCTTAAAAAAAAATTCATTACGGGAAGGGATTATTTGAAGGGATTATTTATTTGAAACCCTTTGTAAAATATGTTTCATTTAGTCTGGGCTTGTCTACTGCAGCCTTTCCCAAAGTTTGCTAAGAAACACAGGTAATAAAATATTCTTCACGAAAAAGGTTCTGCCGTGAAGTGAGTTTGGCAGTGCTGTCCCTTGAGTCCTGGGAAACTCCACCAGGAGCTATGGGATAGCATGATAAACTCCGGCAGTAAAGAAGCCTGTTGCTGTAACCCACTGCTGCTCAAACATCGGGTCACGGAACCCTTGCTGCCCGGAGCCCCTTTTAACGTTCCATGAGACCAGTGCTTGGAAAAGGCTGTACAAACATTGAAGAAATCAGTTATCAAATACCTTGGGCATTTGCTGACATTTCACACAAACTCCCTCACCCCAATTTCTATGATACAGTTGTGCATCTCTTTTTGATGCAGTTTTTACTGCACCAGGAATTGAGCCTCTTAAATCTATAAACCTCGTTTATATTTTAGGATTCACTTTACAGTAAACAATGAAATATTTTCAAAGAATTTCTGTAAATTGAAGGAATTACATGGCCACAGATGAAATCTATTCCCAAAAAAGTTTGAAGTTAAGGAATAAGTAGATCATTATATATTATTTAAACTACTATGCTGAAGTGAAAAGAAAAAGGTTAAAATTTGAAAGAAAACCAAGTAATTCTAATCCTGATAACTTATGCATAAATGGGATTCATTTGCCTTTTGAAAGAAGCCTGGCTTATTTAGAAATTCTCTGGTTTATTTTAAATGACTTAAGTAACCGTCTGTGTTCATAAGGCATGAGAACAGCAGCCCTAGAAGCGACTTCACTATGTGAAGATCCCAGACTTCAAGAAACAGAAGTCCTGGGGACTTAGTGCCACAGAACTCTTACATAGTTTGCATCGTCTTTGTATCTTTGTGGTGAATATTTAAAACTTCTGATTTCGTGCCCTTATCTTTTAAAAATGGAGTTAAAACAGTGACCCTTCTCGCAATGAAATAATTCCTTAAAACTGTGCAGAGTGCTGATTTTTAGAAAGCTGCAGGGAGATGCTGACATATTTCTGCCTGCTCTTTTAAGGCGATATATGCAGTGTATTGTATTCACAAAGTGAAAGCAAGGGTGTGTGGTATGTCATTTGAAATGTTAGATAAATAGCAGTAACTGTGATAAGTGAATTCTGTATTATGTTTATTTCATTTTATTTCATTTATATGCCAGTAGCCAAAAAATTGGGACGATTGCTACTTAGGAAATCTGATTTTCTGTGATTTTTTTTTTGGACGCATATTTTAAGTCCATTACTTTCCTCTTATTTAACTAGTATCTAAGAGGATAGTTACTGTCAGTTTACTGTTGCATGTTTTGGGTATCATAATATAGTAGACTTCTTTACCACCCCCACAAGAAATTTTATTTGTTTACCCTTCCTAAAATTGGAATTTCTACATGATTAACATAGCCAAAACAGATTTGAGAAGGATACTAAAAAATCACATTGCTCATGCTCTTGGAAGGATTTCATTTAAGCATCCCTTTTCTGCAACCTGAGCATCTGGTATTTTCAAATTAGGCACCTTCTAAATTTGACTCATACATTATGGAAATCTGATGACATGAGGGGTGGATAGGCTTGCTTTGATTTTATGAAATATTAATCATAGCTGTGATTAATGATTCAGCATTTCACATCTGGGTTATTCCTGTCATATTTGAAAATTATACTATTAAATATAGTATATAAACTTAGTATGGGTAGGGTCACACTAATTCTCTAGTGTCCTTTAAAAATTAAGTGGAAACTTAACAATATACCAGAAGCTACCAGTGATAATCTGTGATGCTGACAGTTCCTGACATATTTTATACCCTCTGGGATTTTTTGATGCAGGTTAGTACACATCTCTTCAGGGAGCTGAAGCTATAGACTCTACTTTCCAGAGAGCTGTTGTCTCTAACTAACCAAGATAGAATCTCTAGAGTGGTCTTATTATATAGAAGAGAAAGAATAAATAGAAATGGTACACCAGTAAAAGTGTTTCCATTGTTAGACTCTTGAATGCCATCCCTCCCCCCGCTGTCATTTCTTGACCATTACCATGGGTCAGGCACTGCGCTAAATATTGATGCATGTTTTCCTATTTAAAGAAATGTATGGGGTGCCTTAATGAGAATTATGTAGTTCGATGGATTACAGCCATCAAAATGTAAGCATCTGCTATAAATGAATAGAATTTACAGTGTTTGAAATTTGACATGTATTGTTTTTTGCTGGCTTTCTCGTAGTACACATTTTTTTCTGATTCTTTCACTTGCACTATTTACAAATGATTATGGAGCTAAATATAACCATGGAAGGTAATGGCACCATGAAAAAAAATGTGAAGAAGAGCATGGACTTAAAGTTGGTCCAAAGTCACTGGAAAATGACGATTACTTTAGCAGTCCACAAGTGACTCAAAATTTGAATAGGAGGCAGGTTCATTATTATTATTATTTTCTAGTTGCCATAGTTATTCCAGAAATAAACAGCCTTACAAACAGGAGAAGGCATCTTATTACTGTTGTTGGTGTTCTCTTGGATTTGTTTTGTTTGTTTGTTTGTTTGGGTGGATTTGAAAGATACTACATCTCTGGCTTCCATACCCTCAGAACATCCAGACTCTGGAGCAGACCAGAGAGACCTATGCTGTTCCTTCCCCAGATCCCCAAGGTGCAGCAGTGTGGCTGGGCCCGGCCTGCCAACAGCCTGGTGCCAGGTGCACAGAGAGATGCGGTGTGCTTGGTGTCTACTTGTGGGTTCTCGTTTCTTCCTTTATTTTACCTGGTCAGAGCGTTTGAGAATTCGTTTGGTAGAAACAGGTGCACAGAAATTTTTCTGATATGGTATCCAGTTGAAGTCACAACCTAGTACCTTAGCTTTCTAAAATGAGTTAAAAGTCAGATGAGACTTACCAATTCTTGGGAGATAAATTACACAACCAGTCACATGAGGCTTACCAATTCTTTGGAGATAAATTGTAGAATTTTAAGTTGAATAGCAGGTATACATATTACATGTGCATGGTTCACATTCATTTTTGCATTCTTGGGGGTAGACCGTTGTAGTTCTGCTGCCACAGGCAATGGAATTCGTACTATGGATATAGCTGTAGAGATTGTTACACTAAATGATGGACACGAGAATAGAATTAACTGAATTTGTCCCTTTGTTATATTATGTTGTACTAGGCTCCTGGTAATTCTGGTGTTTAGATCCAAACATCAGTGTATGTAACTTGGGGTCATTAAAACAGATCAGTGGGCCCCACCCCAGAGATTCCTCATCTGAAAGTCTGGGTTGGGGCCTGAGAAATTACAGTTCTGACCAGTTCTACACTTGTGCTGCTGCTGCTTCCCTGGGAACTGACCTTTGCAGTTACCGAACTGGTGATGGTTTCACTTTGATTGAGATCCCCATGTACGCCGTTAATGTACGCATGCTCATACAGAGACCTGTGCAAAGAGACACTTCCATTTTCTTAGAACAAACTTCGTGAGCAACCTTGTGATATATACGGCAGCTTAATCAGAGCCCACAAGAAGTTGCCCTTCCAAAATCTGAAATTATTAAGACTGGGATATGGATCGACGTGTCTACAGTAACGGGTTGTGTCTTCATTATTGGACAGTAGCTGATGATATTGGAAGGTGACATGATCAGCAAGGGAAAAAAATGTCATTTATATCATCTCTGGCTCATCCTTTGAAAATGTCTACTCATTAAGTATCAGTGTGGTAGATTATGTTAAATCGTAAGTGAATACACACATATTGCATGTGAGTCCTCGGTGAACACTTGTTCAGTCAAAAAACTGGGAGACAACTTGCATGATTCTACTTTTGTAAACTGATTTCCTGGAGAATGTATTTTATTGATACTGTTCATTGCCAGATTAGTGCATTTTACAAGTTCTAACAAAATGGCAGTTTTCCCCCATTTATATTACAGTTTAACAAGTGACATACATTTACAGACTTTGTTGGGAAGTAAATTAATGGAAAGAAATAATAAAACAAATATAATAGAAAACTTTTTAAGGTATAGACTAACATGGTGAGGACTTAAATATTATGTAAATATTGAATATTAGATAAGTTCAGCTGTAAATACTGTAACTCTGGTTAATTCCCTGAATTTAAAGTGCATATTGCTATGTAAATTATGATTTTTTTTTTTTATACAGGATAATTTTTGGTCCTGTTTGGGGAACTTAAAGAAAAATAGTTTGTAGCTTTCTTTTGTGTTTACCAACCTCACTGGAGTTTTTTTAATAGAGTTCTTTATAGAGTCAATTTCTTACAGAATTATTTAAAAATCACTTAATGTGTGCTATTGTGTATTATACTAAATTCTCGTTGAAATTACACCACTGTCCTTTAGTTTGAGAAACAGTATAATTAAAAAGTATTTTCAGTATTATTTGCTGTGCAGCCAGATTCTGTGAGGAGGTCCCTTCTGAACTGAGGAATGCTCACAGGGAAAATATGAAGTAAAAGTCTTAATATACCATAGCTCTTATTTTAGCGCATGTATTTTATTTGCCACAGGAAACATATGGAAAGCTACTAGAAGCAGAAAAACTTCAGAATCAGTTGCAAGCCAAAGGTCTATTTTCAGAAAAAACTGAAACCAAGTAAGTTCTTCTCTTGCATTAAAATACGTGAAAATTTTGAATGAAAAACATGCCACTTGTCATTGGTGGTGTTTAGGCACACTTAAAGCCTACAGGTATGTTCCCTGTTTCAGCATTGAACATTAAAGTCAGGGGTCAAAATAACAGGTGAGTTTTTTGTGAGTTTTTGGGAGGAAATAGATATTACTGCTGCTATTTTTATCTTCATTCCAGATTTATGTATTAAATGGCACTTATATTTGAAAATGAGGTCCGCGGTATTTTTGTTTATATGGCTGTATATTTACTAAAATGCCGAAAACAAGGGCTATAAATGTTAAGATTTGGACTTCCATTGGACAGTCAGGGATAGGATAGATCTGTCAGCCCGGTGATTTTGGCCTGCTGCTTCACTTACTACTTCTTATGCAGAAGACACAAGTCTTCGAGAATCTCTTTTCAAAATTATACACACCACTGCTAGCTCTTTACTTGGACTTGATGATTACTTTAGTCTGCAGGCAGGCCAACTCTGTGTCCATTGCTTCTCCTTTGAGGTAAATAATGAAAAATAAGTGCAGTGTTAATTTTTAAGAAACCTGGTAGCTTGGTGTATCAGATGAGTTCCACAAGAGCATGTTTAAGTCCTCCAGCAAAACATTTGCTAGACTGGGCGTCTTTTCTAAAGTAGAGTGAGGGAATGAAATAACACTTCTCAAAAATAGTTTACTTGGTGAAATTTTAATGCTCTGGAATACAAAAATTTGTTTCCCAATCAAGAATCGCTATTACATGTGGGATCTTTTGTGATAGAACTCTAATTGCATGGTTAATTTAAAAGAGAATATATGTGATATTTTAACAGAGACCTGATTGGCAGCAGATGGCTGATTAAGGAGGAACTAGAAGAAATGTTAGTGGAAAAACTGTCAGATCAAGATGTGAGTAATTAATCTTTTAAATTTAAGGGGACTTCGTACCATAAGAATGTAGACAATTGCTGTATTTAGGATCTCACAGCAATGTTTCTCAGGGGCAGGTGTTCGTTAAGACAGTTCCCTTTCTGAAACATATTTATAGTCATTTTCTGCCATGGGGCCTTATTGCGGTCAGGAAGGTGACATGCCTGCTGTCCAGATCCTCCTATCCACAAGTGCCGTTGCAGTCCTCTGCCAGCGCTTCTTGGGAAGCGTGGCAGGTGTCATTTTTCATCTCCTTCAGTAAAGCAGAGAGCTAATTTTACAAGCTAATAATGACAAGTATAAGGAGTTATCACAGGTTAAGTAGAAAAAGAAGGGAGCACATGGTTGCCTTCGTGCAATTTGCTGCTCCCTGGCCTACTTGTGTGCAGTTTCTAGAAGGGCGGTATTTTTCATCTTGGAATCTGCGAACCACCTATGTCAGAATCCCTTAAATGCAGCCAGAAAACGGATTAGAAAATGCAGTTTCCTAAGATTCAGCCCTCGCTCAGAATTTCCAGGGGTGTCACCCAGGAATTCATATTTTTTTTTAATTTTTATTTTTTATAAACAAATTTTTATCCCCAGGGGTACATGTCTGTGAATCGCCAGGTTTACACACTTCACAGCACTAACCATAGCACATACCCTCCCCAATGTCCATATTTTTAACCAGCTCCCCAGGTGAGTCTTCTACCCTATAAAGTTTGGGCTTTAGGTTTTAATTGGAGTGCTCTTTTGCTAAGTGCTCTAATATGTGCCAGTATTATCTGAGGAAATTTGATGATTTTAAATATGTTGATGTTCTAAATTTAGATTATTTGTAGAAGATTTGAGTGTAAGTTTCACAAATTGTTCCAAGAAGGGTTTTTCCTTCCATGGCACTGGCTAACATTGTTAGTACCTTGCCACCTGTGTTCATTTTAAGTCATGTACTTAAATTGCTCTTTTTCTCATTTAACATATTGGAGAAATTAATGATTTGGAAACGTTGCAATTTGCTTAACAAGGTGTCAGGCATTTGGTGAGTGGTAGATCTGGAGTTAATTTCTAATATTCTAACTGCCAAGTCCCTATTGCTGCATTTGGATCTAACTGAAAAATTTCTTTGCTTCTTCATTAAATGTATCATTTCATTGTTTCCTGTGTTTTTTGGCTGCTTTGATTTTTTTTTTTTTAATAATACAAGTTTGGCTTTTGTTTTTTGGTTTTTCCATTTTGAAAACATCCCAAGGCTTTTTTCAGAGGTGTGCAACTGGGAAGACAAAACAAATATATGCATTTTCTGTACATACACGTAATGATATGTATATCTCTTATGCATAGACAGTAGATGTGTAGATGATAGTCTGCTATACTTTGGGGGTACTAGATAGCAGAAGAAATCCTAAAGCTGCTGGCTGGTATCAAGATGAGGAAGGTAGGGACTTCTTAAACCTTACCCCCAGCACATCAGCCGGACTTGTAGCTATCCCTCTGTACGTTCATGGTCAGTGTGCAGTAGAATTGAGAGAACCGCTGAGAGCAGAGGGCACAGGCCTGGAAATGGAGGGAAAGAACAGAGCTGTGTCAGACCAGGTACCGCAGGTGGTGAAGTCTGTCACCCTTACCTAGAAAATTCCCCTCTTTTTTATTGTGACAGCACAGGAAGCAGTAATTGAAGCAATCTTTTTAAACTTACTGTTGAGATTTCTCCACATTTCAGATTATTAATGGCAGATGTTCACGATAAAGTCAGAGGCGACAGAGGCGTATGATTTTTAGGGTTGACAGAAACACAAATAAGGTTATCAAAAATTGGGTCTCACACTCCACATTAACTAAGGATCTCAAGTATTAGTTGTCTCCTTCTGCATAAACACTTTAGAATGATTACTCTGGCGTCTAATTTTAAGGGGTTAATACCAAGTTGTTTACTTTCTAATCACATGTTCGAGAACTATTAAAAAAAACGCACAGAGTAGCAGTGATAATTTATTTCAAGAGGTTGCCCTTTAAGTCAAGTATCTCTTGAATTTTTAAATAGCTTGATTGTTCGGTTTTAAAGGAAATCATAAACATTAAAGTAACACAGCTTGAACAGCTAAAGATATATTTGCCAAATGTATTATGAAATATAATTTAAGAGGTGCATTTTCTCGAAATCAAACTCTCCCCATTTTACTATACGTAACTTAACTGGAAATTATTTTTAAACCTGCTCTTGATCCGGCTAATAAAAGAGTAGAAATTACACTTGAAGATCATCTCAATATTTTTTGAAAATGAATTTAAACCTCAATTTCATGTAATTATAATACAGAGAAACTGATTTTTCTTTGCTTGGTGAGTCTCTTTTGTTTCTCAAAAGAAAAGATTGGGCATTGAGGGCTACACAGGAGAGGCGCGGCGTCTGCATGCTGTGTTTTAAAAGCAGCATGAAGGTGCAGGAGTGTCATCCTGTCAAAATTCATCAGGAAAAGCAACATTGGAAAGATCAGGTATACAAAAATAGAAAAAATTTAGCAAATGCAATTACACTTGCATCTTCTAATGAATTTTGATTTTATTGTCTGCAGTATGCACAGTTCATTCGGCTGCTAGAAAGGTTATTGACACTGCACTGTGGTGCCGAAGAAGAATTTGTGCAGAGATTCCGTAGGAGTGTAACTATTCAATCAAAAAAACACCTGATTGAACCTGTGCAGTATGACGAGCAAGGAATGGCCTTCAGCACCAGCGAAGGTAATGACATTCCGTGGGGAGAAAATAAATTTCGTGAAAACTGAGAAACGACAATTATTTTTACTTGCTATCACTCCCTGGTATTAAGTTGATTCATTTGGGTTTTTTTGTTTTTTTGTTTTTGGGGGTTTTTTTTGCTGCTGCTACATTAGATATTCTAATTTTTAAGACTGTTGAAGTTTCAAAAATCTGAACCTTCTCATGTCCCAAGAAAAAATATGGATGCATACCTACCCCATCTTGTTAACACTTTTTACAGATTTATGTGAAATCTTTTTATTTTCACATTTTCAACTGGCAGAAACAAAAACTGTTGTAGTAAAGGTTTCCCCTGGAAAATGCTCAGGGCACCTGCTTATCAGATACCAAATTATGAAATGTGAAAACTTGAAGTCCTTAACCTCGCATGTTCCTTGGAGCCATGCAGACATTCATTCTGATGCAGCTCTTAAGGCCTGACCTAGTAAATGATAAACCTTCAACTCTTCCTTTGGCACTTCAAAGAAATGGACCTTTCCTGGGGATTCTTTTCATTTCTACCAATTATATTGTATCATACTACTCATTTTTTTTAAGTTCTGTGATTAGATATATTCTTATTATCAAAGAAGACCACTGTAAATTGGTTGTTTTTCTAAAGTAAGGTTAATAAATATGAATTACTTTATCGCTTGTTGAAACTAATTTTAAATGATCATGGTGTTCCTAAAATAGAGTTGAGGAACAAAATTACCCCATAGTAGGCTCTGTTACATCGATTATGGTATAGTTTGCCTGTTTTATTTTTGTTTGACTTGTAATACTCGTAGAACTTGCCTATGTACAGTGTAATAGTATATTGTCCTTCTGGGGAAGAAAATCTAATGTCGGTTTACCTATTCAGAACATTCGCCTTGAAGATTTTTACTAATAGAAATTTTATATTTACAAAGGTAAAAGAAAGAGCGCAAAAGCAGAAGCAGTTGTTTATGAGCATGGAAGTGGAAGAATAAAAGTAAATGGAATCGATTACCTGCTTTACTTTCCAGTGACACAAGACAGGTTTGTTTCTCATTTTGCATTTGCATTTTGTCTTTATATTTATTAAAAAGGCTTGTGATTTTCTGATTATATATGTCTGAATGATGTAATTAATTTAAATCAAACTAGCTAGAGGAAAGCTGTCACTATCTTTTTTATGCCATTTTCCAGATTTTGAAAAAGGCTCTGTAGAATTCCTCATTAATTGAATCTTCCTGTCTCCATCAGATCCTACTGGAACTTGAGTATTTTAGATGTATCTTTTTTTCTGAAATGCAGACTGAGCCAAAATGAGAGAAGAGTCGTGTCCCACCTTCTGTTTCCCTAGTTGGGGGGGCATATGTGCACAAAGCAACACAAACCAACCTTGGCCCTTAACAGCGTAAATACCAGAAAAAATCTGCTTTATCACTCTGAATTTTTTTCCTACTCAGAGGAAACTGATTACATATTGAGCAAGCAAAGAAACCTGACGTTGATGTGTTAAAATAAGAGCTCATCAGGCTTTGCTTTAGTTCCCGGTGCCAAATATGGCAGCTTTATTTTTTGAGCTTTGTATCCTGTGGAGAAATAGACATTAATCATAAATAAGTATTACAATTCATGTCCTCTAAATATGCTCATCTTCGATCTCTGTGAATAACTATCTAAAGGCCTCTTTTGGAGATGGTTATTATTTTTCTAGTAGTTACTGTCATTATCCACAAGTAACAACACAAGTTCAGCATGATTAGGCCCACCTCCATAATCTTCCTGTTTCCTGAATGTGTAGTGCACTATTTAGGGTGGAAAGGGGGAAAAGCTCTGCTGATCCCAGTGCTTATGTAAGGAAAAGAGGACGCTGTTAATGTCGTGTAAGTTTCTGGACTGAATAATGACTTTGGGAAATGTATGTTTATTTCATTGGTATGGTGTCTGTGTCGAGGAATAACCCACTCTAACTCCATTCAAATGAAGTAGACTAATTCTGCCATCCTTCTCACAGGGAGATGGGTAGAGGAAGCTCTTCTTTCCCTTAAAAGCCAGAGAGAGGTCCAGAACATCAGCACAGGAAACTGCTTGGAGAAATGGCATTTGACCAGTTAGTTTGCTTTCAGATATAACTCCTGATGATTTAACCATAAATCTCAGTTACGGCTTGATCTCATCATTCAGTGGTATCCTTAGAACTTATTTTCCAGTTTGGATTCAGCAGGCATTTATTGAGGACTGTTGGTGTATACCGTCTTGTTCTGGGCATTGTGAAGACAGAGCTATTTAGGATATGATATCTATCATCAAGAGACTTCCTCTCTGACTGGGAAGCCTAAGTCAAGAGTCTTGGCAGAAAATGGGCACCGGGACTGTCTTGTCATGTTAAAGTGGTTGTAGGGATTGGGCATGGCTATCAGGTGATCTCACTTCTAGATCTGTCTTCTAGCGTAGGAGAGCTGGACTTGATCTCTCCAGTGCTCACCTGTAAGTCAGCTGGATGACTAACTGTCTTTGCAGAGTCTTTTCTTCAGGCTCTTTGCACAAATAGATCATTGGGAATGAACGTTGACTGTGTTGCCTTCCCAGTGTTATCAGAAAATTCTTGTTCGTTCATTCCTTCCTTCATTTATACAGCAGACATTTATTACTAAGTGCACAGTACTGTGGAATACAAAGATTAATAACCCTTCTGATTTGGAAGGGCCTTTGCTCTGTCAGCCAACCACTAACGCAACTCTTGATCATCTGTCCCAAAGAACTACGTTCCTCACACAGCACTAGCCATGTAATAAGGGAGATCAGGTTAGCATTCTCAGCAATTGAAGAAAAATCAAAAAGATCGTGCATTTGTACATATGCTGAATTATAGGCTTTTGAATTGGTGCCATAAGGAGTTGTGTTCAGAGTGGCTAGAAATGAGATTGTTTTATATTTTTTTCAAAATAACTTTGAGTAGATAATAAAGAGCAAAATAGATCTGATTCTTTAAACTCAGGATTCCATCGGAGATGCCCGAGAGCAGAGGAAGACTGTTTTTGCACAGATTTGTTTGCAGTCCAGATTAGTTAAATCAATAGCTATATACAATCCTCTTCAATTGTTACCCTTTGGCTCACACTTACATATAAATTAAATTTTCTTCCTCAGTGTGCACCGACTTCCCAACTGTCCAGACCCTTCTGAGTGGTCTGTCTTACCTTGACCCCTGGCTCAGTCACTCTTAATGTATCTGGAGTAGATTAGAGAATATGTTTTTTCTGAATTTGTCACTATTTCTTTATATAAGCATTTGTTAGGGAATCTTAGAATTTTAGGAATTAACACAGGTAAGTGTTTAAGCTCCCAAACAAGTGGGTGACTAGAGCTGCTCAGTAATGTCACTTACATCACTAACCATTTACTTGTGTCAGGCAACCCAGAAACCCCCACACACTCATCTGCATGGCAATCCCATAGATTCTGTCTTGGCTTGGCTTGCCCTGCTGGAAAAGTGGAATGGTGGAATTACTTTATCAGTCTTTAAATTTTCTTTAGTTATTATGATTATATGGCTATTACTTAGAACAGTACTTTTTTTTTTATAAGATTCCTATTTTTGATTTGGTTTGTTTTATTCAAAAGAAACAGTGTGGATTTATGTAGTTTTGGGCCCGTGTTTGTTGTCGTTTCATCCCTGTTAAAACAGCATCCCTGTTGCAGATCCTCATTAACTGTGGAAGGTCTTGTTCAGAGAGAAGGTTCCGTCCATCTGTAGCTTGAGGAGTAACACTTAAATGTCCCATCCGAATCTGTCTTTCAGCATCACTGTGGTATAATAAGTTTTATTCAGGGCCTAGAAAGCTACACTGTCAGAAAAAGCAAGTCAGTGCACAACGAATCGGCTTTTCCTAAATCTTCAGTAGAGATATTAGGGCAAAATAGCAAGATCAACGTACATGAAAGAGACAGTGGTGACTGGACCTGGGACATAAATAGTGTTCAACAGACACTTGGTGATTGAGCAAGAGAAGGTCTGGGGCCACGTTCTGTCTGAATTCCAGTGTCCACTCCTGGGGTGCCCGCGGGGCCCAGCCAGGCACGGACTGTGTCGCCTGGCCCCTGCCACTTCAGGAACCAGTCATTGGAAGAGGTGTTTTGGGGGTGGGGAAGGGGAGGAGTTGAATGTGGTTCTAGTAACTGCACAAAGCACGTCAGGATGAGCGTCCTACATCACACAGGTATGTAATGGGACAGTTGGTTTAGTGACTCTCTCTGGCATTTGAAAGCTGATCACCGAATCCAGGGAGATGCCACTGATTAGTGGAATTTCCCAGCTCTGAGACTTCTTTACAAGGTCATTTTCAAGCTTCGCAAGGTTCTCATGAGAGAAAAGGGCTCAACTGTGAGAGGGTGTGTATTGCTTTATCCAGGAAGAGGAAGAAGAAGACACGTGGCTGTCTGCAGAGCTTTCTCAACGTCAGAAACACCAGGAGGTGTTCCTGTTATGGGTGACTGAAGCAGGCACACCAGTGTGCCCGATACGCTTTCTGTGAATGTTGACAGTGCGAGCAGCGTAGGACACAATTATCTTGATAGTGAGCTGCCTTTGCTTGCACTGTGTTCCAGAGAACAGTTGATGTTCCCCTTCCACTTCCTCGACCGACTTGGAAAACACGACACGACCTGCACGGTCTCGGGCGGTGGGCGGTCGTCCCAGGCTGGAGCCATACGCCTGGCAGTGGCCAGAGCCTTGTGCAGTTTTGTCACCCAGGAAGAGGTGGAGTGGATGAGACAAGGTAGGAGCTGCGGAGGGGGTGGTGGTCTCCACCCTGTTTGGGAGTGCTCGCTGGTTCCCGCACCAGTTCCCCGAAATCAGAAAAGATTCCATTAACTACACAGGCCTGCCGTTGGCTGGCTTCCCTTCTCTATGCTCCAGAACCGTACCCGCACTTTTCAGTGCTGGTTTCTGTGAGGTGAATTTGAATTAGGAAAGAAACAGAGCCCTCCCAGCATCAGGGAAGCTTTCCTTTGGCCTCGAGGGCCTAACCGCTGAGCCAGGGTCAGAGCGCCGCTCTGTGGTGACGGATAACAGACGGGTCAGTGACTGTTTTGTTTCATCACAGAACTTGCAAGTGTTCGATGTGATGATGAAGCCCATACTGTAGCTTTCTAACTATTGGAGATTTCCGTTTTTCCACTGTGACGTGACTTTGAGTACTGGGCGACTCTGTCACCTCTCCACGAATACAAGCGTCCGCGGCATGGGAAAGGACAGGCCATCAGTTCGCTCATTAGGGTGCTGCTTTCAGCACTTGTAATGAAACCCGCCTTCGGACCATTGGCCAAGGGGAGAGGACGCTGGGGGCGCTACTAACCGGGCGAGTCACGGAGCCACCAGGCCCTGCAGCACTTCTCTGGGCAAGGAAGAAAGCCTTTCTCCTCCCGCGTGAGCCGCTGCGCTGCAGAGAGGCTCCACTTCCAGCTTAGGCTGCTTGACTCCTGAAGTCTCTAAAAATCCATTCATTTATAAGCAATTCATCATTTTGTGGGATTCATGTCTGATCATTCTAATAACTTGTAGGACCTTATTTCATAATTCTGCAGGTTTGACCTAGTGGACATACTGAAAAGTAATAAAGCATTATTATTTACAATTCAAACTGGGATTTAGGCAAGTCTTGTCTGCATTTTGTCCAAAATATTTATTCTGTGCCCTTTTAAAGACAAGTAAATGCAAAAACTTAGGGGTATATAACAAGTGGTTGAAGTTTGCCTTTGCTTTCCGCCCATTCAGATACTCCTAATAAGATTCCCACAGCTTGTCTACAGGGAGAAGAAGTGCTAGTGTAAAGAGTAAAAAAGACAAGGAAAACTATGGTCTGTTTACTTATTTATCAGTGCATCGTAAGAGCTTTCTCATCACTGCTGTTCTTGAAATTTGTGGTTCTAGCCACCTCAGGGGCATGTTATTTGGGGCATCTTCTGAGAGTAACTCATCACTTGCCTAGAAATCATATTCACTCTTTATGGTTAGGAGAGTGAACACTTCCAGAAGTTTGATAAGTCATACTGTATATGTATGTTTGTATATTCATGTTCTTAAGTCTACAGTGTCTATCTACTTCCTCATACTTTGCTAAATAGTGTCTTTTTCTGCTTCTGGTCTCTGTTAGAACTTTCACATCACTAATAAGCAGGTAGCGTCAGTGCAGTCACAGTGAATAGTGACCACGCACCCAAGAGGAGACTTATCTTTAGTCGAACAGGCTTAAAAACCTACAAGGAACCATACGCCTCCTAGGAGAAGAACAGACTCAAACGATGTAGCCGGTGTTGGTCTCTGAAATGGGGAAACCATCCTAAAAGAGTGAGAGCAAACTGCTGTCATGATGCTTACACCAGGCTGGTAAATTATTACAGGTCTGCTTGCTTTCCTGCTAGGCAGTGTGCATTTTCCATGGTTCATAAAGACTTCTCTTTCTACACCGCAGCTGGACTGCTGACTGCCGATCCACGTGTCAGAGAACGGAAGAAGCCAGGCCAAGAGGGAGCCCGCAGAAAGTTTACCTGGAAGAAGCGCTAAGTGTTCTTTCACGGGCGAGGAGAGGAAACACCGTGTATATGTGCCTGGCATGCAGCAGACATACAATAAATATTTGCTGGCCGGTATGGGGGCAACACTATCAGGCATTTGAGTTGGGAGAGGATTTATTTTTAAATGCTACTTTGTAAAGGTTACCTTGTAAACATAATTTTTAAAAAATATTTAACTTCATTCTGCTGCTTTATTTTTTAAACTTTCTCAGAAGGTAGTTTTAGAAGCATGATTCATAGAATCTTGGCATATTAGATCTGAAAGGAACATTCAACAGCATCTAGTCAACTAAGTAACCTCAGTTTGCGGACGAGAAGGCCCAGCCTCCAAAACGAAGGGACCTGAGAGCTACATTGCTAATTTAATGAGAGAACTCATTTCTCCTGTTTCTCTTGTTTTCCCATACAGCCATTGTTACAACATGAGAGGTGAGAATGCTTGTTGAGAATGAAGTCAGTTGTGGGAGTCTTTGTCAGGAGCCAGAGAGGGCTGAGCTGCCAAGTGTCCCAAGGAGCAGACTCAGACAACAGGCCAGTTCTCCCCCCCGGCCCTGGCAGCCACCACTCTACTATTTGTAGGAGTTCAGCTCTAGGAGGCTACATAAAAGCAATACCATGTGGTATGGTCTTCTCCAGCTTATTTCCCCGAACACAGTGCCCTCCAAGTTGGGTACAGGCTTTCAGCTAGAAGATGACTTAGTTCTGAGGATCTAAGGTGGTGATTATGGTTGATGATTCTGTATTCTATAATGGAAATTTGCTTAGTAGATCTGAAGCATTGTCACACACACAAAAAAGTGTTGGGGGGTAACTAGGAGGTGATGGGTGGGTTAATTAACTGGATGGTAGGAACCTTGCACAGCCCATGTATACGTACAGTAGTCCCCCCACCCCACCATCCACAGGTATACATTCCAAGGCCTCCAGTGGACTCCTGAAACCACAGATGGTACTGAACCTGATATTGGACAGGTTTTCTTTTTCTCTCCATGAATATCTATGATAAAGTTTAATTTATAAATTGGGCATAGTAAGATTAACAATAATCAGTAATCAAATGGAATAATTGTAACAGTATACTGTAATAAAAGTCACGTGAATGTGGTAGCTCTCAGAATACCCTGTTGTGCTATACTCCCCCTCCTCGTGGTGGTGTGAGATGGTGAACTGCCCACAGGGAGGAGGTGAGGGGAAAGACATGAGCACTGGGGCACAGCGTTAGGCAACTCCCGACCCTGCAAGCATTTGCTTGCAGACTCTGGTTGACCTCAGGTATCTGAAAGCACAGATGGGCCGGGGGGTGTACATTTTAAATACATTACAACTTTGTCAGTTCTACCTCAGTAAAGCTGGAAAGACAAGCCAGGTGAGGTTAACAGTGAAGTCTGCACCCGCTTCCTGCTGTATCGTGAGCAAGACTCTGAACCCGGGGGAGCACTCCCCCGGCCCATGGAGGGCTCAGCAGAGGTTCCTGCGGAAGGAGATGCAGAGGCTCTGAAGGAAGGTGGGTAGGCCAGGAGTTCACGGAGGTGGAACAGCAAGGGGGTGGACCCAGGTGCCGAGTCCTAGACTGCAGGTCACCCAGAGACTGCCTCACACTGGCTGTCTGCAGGGCAGGAGTGGGGAGGGCTGTGTCCCTGGGGTAGGCTCTGTGATTGCCTGCATTGGGTCAGGAAGACCACAGACAGGTGTCTGGCCCACAGCTGGACTCCTCGGTCAGCACTAAGTATTAAATTGAAGAGTTTGTTACAGGGTTTCTAAAGTTATTTAATAGAAGAAACTTAGATTTTAATTTTGCAGTAGGTTTTTTGGTGGGGGGGGAAGGTAATTGGTGACAGGTGGCTTAAATCCATTTTAATACAGTTTTAATAAAAACAATACTTCAAAAATTAGACCCTGATGTTCAGTTGTCCTTTCTCTAGGGAGTTATCTAGTACTGATTTCTCGGTAAGTTTTTTTTTTTTTAAATCTAGGCTCAGTTCTGAAATGTGTACATACACTGGAAATCCTCACACCATATGGTAACCCGAGGAAAACAAGGGCATATGTACCCTCTCATCGTACCCAGTGCCTTGTTCATCTCGGACGGAATCGTAGAGAAGGCGCTCAGGTTCTCTCTGCCGCAGTCATTCTCTTGTGGAGTTGTGGCAGGTTCTGTTCCGCCTCTGTCAGAGCGTGCTTTCTGTCACCTACGAGCGGGAACGGACGAGCAGTCCTGCCGTGTGGCGCGCGTCCGCTGAGGTCTCAGTGAGCACCTGCCGCGCTTTTGCCGACTTGGACAGGATAGACCCAGTGCACCGGCTGGCGCTTCTCATGGAGGAGACGTCTGGGGGGCAGGGGTGGGGAGACCAGGGTGCTGGTGCGGGGAAGCCAGGAACAGAGCCACGGGCCAGGGCCCTAGAGGACAGGAGACTTGGCTGAGACAGGAGCAAGGGCAGGTGGCAGCAGTGCAGACCCCAGCAGTAGGAGAAAGGCAGAAAGCAAGTCCACGGGTGTTCGGGGTGGGGGAAGGGGCAGCAGGCAGGGGTGCTGCTGCTGGGGAGGGCGCTGTGCAGGTTTGGGGCCGGCCTGTGACGTCACAGTGCGCTTGCTGCCCACGGGGCATGCCTGAGCCTGGTTTCTCTCCTTCAAGGAAATAGCCATGAAGATTGAGATTAGAACAATGATTTCAAACTGTAAGCAATGGGACTCTGAAATATTTTAGCTATTAGGTAAGATCATAGCACATAGTACAGTTGCCCTTTTTTTTAAGATTTATTTGACAGATCACAAATAGGCAGAGAGGCAGGCAAAGAGAGAGGAGGAAGCAGGCTCCCCGCTGAACAGAGAGCCTGATGTGAGGCTCGATCCCAAGACCCTGGAATCATGACCCAAGCCGAAGGCAGAGGCTTTAACCCACTGAGCCACCCAGGCGCCCAGTAGTTGACCTTTGAGTTGCATTGGTCTACTTATATCTGGATTTTTTTTTTTCCCAGTAAGCACAGTACTGTGAATGTATGTTGGGATTTTCTTAACATTTCTTCCAGCTTTATTATAGAAATATATAATACACAAAATTTGTAATAACTGTTATGGGTAAGTCTTCCCGTCAACGGTAAGGTATTAGTAGTTATGTTCTGGGAGAGTCAGAAGTTCTACATGGATTTTCTACCTCATAGGGATTGGCACCCCAAACCCCCACACTATATGAGGGTCAGCCTGTAACAACGGAGTGTGTTAGGTCCCACCTCCCTGTGAGGCGGCTCTCAGGAACCTCCAAGGGAGTCTCTACCTCAGGAAGATCACAGTTGTTGCAGGAGCAGGAGGGACTCGAAGTAGGCCCTCAGGAGGCCGCTGTGACTGAAGGAAGGGGGTCCAAAATGGGGGTGGGGTGGGTGTGCAGAATGTTCCAGAGCGGGCCGGAGCAGAGCTGGGTGACTGGCTGTAGGAGGCAGGGGGCAGATAAAAGGAGAGCGAGCAGGCAGCTCATAGTGCAGAGAATGCAACCATAAGAAGGGCAGTTGGCAACAGGGGGGACAGTGACACCAGAGGGGTTGGCATGGAGTTTCAGGTGTTGTGGGATAGTTGTAACTCAGAAGAGGCATCAGGCCGGTGGCCCCGTTGGGAGGCCAGTGCCTGGTGACACATTTGAAACATGGCTGGAACCAGCAAGGAGGGATGTGCAGCAGGAAGAAGGCCAAGCCTCCCCTCTGGAGAAACAACAGAAGTTTAAAGCCTGAAGGAGGGAGATGAGCCAGAAGCAGCACCAGTGACAGTGGAGGAAGGAGGAAGTCGGGGGGTGACCAGAGGCCCCTGGAGAAGGAAGCTGCCTGCGCTGGTGGACAGTTGGGGCTGTGTTGTGTTCAGCGGGTCGCAGTCTGCCCTGCCAGCTCCACTTGCCCTTTGGTGAGGATCACATAAGACCAAGTGGGACAGCCCTGGCTGTCCACTCGAGAGCTGTGCCCTCAGAGTATAGGGACCAGGCCACCAAGAAAGGATTAGAGCTGGTCCAGGCCCTGGTTTCTTTGCTCAGCTTGAGGCTAGCTCTTTGGCAACCAAGTGGTTAGGGCAGGAGCTGGGCACTGAGCTTTCCAGGCTCTGACTCTTGACCTCCTCGGCCACCTTGCTCAGGAACTTGGGGAGTGTGTTCTGAACACCCACTATGCATGCAGCGTTGAGAAGAACGGATAAGAACTTTTTTTTAAAATAGGCATTTGACACGATGATTGCCTTCAGATAATAGTTTAGTGCTAACGTTTCTGTAGTCCTTACTCAGTGCCAAGTACTGTTCTGAATACTTTACAAATGAGAACATGTTGATCCTCACAGCAACCATATTAGATAGTCGCTGAGAAAAATTATGCCCAGGGACATTATTACATCACTTCCCCCAAAGTTGCACCGTGAGGGAGTGGCCAAGCCACATTGGAATCTAGAGCCTTCATCACATCAGAGGGGGGTGTCACTGCCACACCATCAAGATGGGATCCCTGGGAGGACAAGGAGTGGGCCAGGTGCCTGTGGGAGAAGGTTCCAGGTGAGGTGTGAGCAGCAATGCGAGTCCAGAGATGACCTGCAATGACGATTTCTATTTTAGGACAACCTGGGACAACACCTGCATGCACGGTCCTTGTGTGACTGCTGCCTTGTGGGGTGGGGATAGGACCTGCTGGGAATAGGACCTGCTGGCTTCTAGATGCTCCCCCCCACTTTTTTCCTAAGACTTAAAAAAAAAAATTTATTAGCAAGCACATAAGCATGGGGAACAGCAGAGGGAGAAGCGGATTCCTCACTGAGCAGGGAGCCCGACCTGGGACTCAATCCCAGGACCCTGAGACCATGTCCTGAGCCTTCAGGTTTGAAGGTTGAGCCACCCAGGTGCCCCCAAGCTGCCTCTGCTCCTGCTCCAACCATGGAGAGAGCTCCCTCTCTGTGGGAGAGGCCAGAGTTCCTACATGACCCTAGCTCCCTGGGGCCAGCTAGAGGTGGGCTCAAGTGTGGTTTCCCAGCATCACTGGGAAGCACCTTGAGGGCCTGGTGAGACCTGAGGTTTGAGAGCTGGTGGGAGCGTTTCTCGTCCGCAGGAGCAGCAGTTGTGCGAGAAGGGAAGGAGGCAGAGAGCGCAGATGGGAGCCCTGCATGCTGGAGGCCTGAGGGGCTGCTCCCCCTTCCTGCAGGATAGCTGGGCACCTCTTCATGCAAATAGGCCAGGTTCCCTGAGAGCTTCCCAAGAAACCCCCTTTGCAGGTGAAAGATGGCCCAAGTTTGGGGCATTTGTGGCCTGGGACCAGGAGAGTTCTCATATGACTGACATGGTACTCGGCTCCCTTAACTTCGTCTGTTAAACCCTACTAGGAAAACCTGCCTTCTCTCAGCCACTTCCTCCCTCCCTTCGGAGGAGGGATGCTCTAAAATTGCAAAGGAGACATTCTACGTACTTATTTTATCCTGCAAGTTCGTGATGAAAATCCTACGTACTGCCTTTGGAAGGTGTATTGGGTAGAGGCCCATGGACCCGTCTCCCCAGCCCTCTGCCCCACCTGGCACAGCGCCCCTCACCAGCATCTACCGCATCTACTCGGCCTCACCCACCACTGCGAGCAGAGGCCAGGCTTATTTTCCTTAAAACAGACAAAAACGAGACCAAAAACCAAAACCCTTTTTATATCGGTGGTTCCTACCATGACAGGGATGGGCCCCCCGGGCATCTTGTGAGAGCGATGGACCAATGCCCGGGAAGGATTCTGAGGTTTCATGCATGACTTGAAGCGTGGGGAGCCAAGGAGAGAACTACTTAGAGGAGTTACACTGAGATACAGATGGCCAGAAATTCTTTAAGGCCCTTCTGCAAATGACCAGGAGATGGCCCAGCGGGAGGTAGATATTCGAGGCTTGATGGTAACCATCTTAGAGGTTTCTCCCTAAACTCGGAGGGAAGGAGAACATCCAAAGGTCTTTGCTGAATGCTTTAATTCAAACACATGACTGCACTGAGCCCAGAAACTTAATTTCCCCTTTAGTAGGAAACTTTCTCCCTGATATGAAGAGACACCTTCAAAGTATTATAGTTGAGTGGACCGGCCAGCCTATAAGTGAAACAGCTACTAAATTCTTTGAGCAGGGGGAAAAAGTTAAAACCAACCATTCTTTCTCTGCAACTTGTAACGCAGAGAGCTACTCCGAGGCCACTGTGACCCTTCCTATTTGCCTCCAGACATTTGCAGGTATTATAGAAAATACTGGAAGAATAATGTCCTGCACTTCAGAGAGAAAGGTCGAAGAAACCATCCCCTGGGGCCCCACGTCCCCAGAAGGTCACCTGTGGGATAGGTCACATCCATGAATGGGGTCAGCTGATCCTTGCTCACACCCAAGCCCACTGTTCCATTGGAACTAGAGGACCCAGAACTGGATGTTTAAATTGAGTCTGGTGGGACTCTCTCTGCCATCCTCTCAGAGTATTCCTCTCTGCCTGTCACCTGATTCTATTCGAGCCACTGGAGACTCTGGGCACCTTCTTCCACGGCTCCCTTCTCACCGTCCCCCCCAGTATCCTCAGGCCCTCCTGGCACCCTGCACACCTTTCTGGGGTCCAGCTCATCAGCAAACCTTCCTGATACAGATCTGTTGTATAAGCTTAATGTCACCATAAGACATACCAAGAGAGGCGTTCATCTCCCAGCCCTCCAGCCAAACCACAGATCTCGCCCTCTCCTTACTTGAATCATCTTGATTCCGATTCCCCTGAAGAGGACAGGTCTCTAAAGGATGCCCCGTTGTTCTCTGGGCCACACACGCGAGTGAGGTTGGGTTGTGACGGAGAGCTGAGCGGGGGTGTTTCTTGGAAAGGAACAAGCCCTTCCCTGCAGCAGCCTGGTGCCCCGTCCCCGGACTCGCAAGAGATTGGGTGACAGCAGATGACCCGGGCCTTTACGGCCTCCCCCTGTGACACTCCAATTTCGTCAGTAAAGAAGGCAAAAAAGGAGCCAAATCTGTCCATATGTGCCAGATCTGAGAGCCATAAACTCCTACCCCCTTGTACCCCGGGGCTCTGATCTAGCTAACTGTTCTTACCTCCTCTCCCAGGCAGGCTGTCTGGTTTGCAGTAGCTGACCTTCACTTGGCTTGCTCTCCAGCTCCACGGCATCCTGACTCCAGACTGCCTTAGGGAGCAGTTAACGGGGACTCGCGTACCTCAAAGATACGACGGGTCTCCCTCCCTACTCTCCCAAGTCCTTACAGCCGACTTGGGTTTCGTAGGCTGCACATTGGGCTCTGCTTTCATTCAGTATGTTGGTGAGTTTTGTGCTAGAACCACACCAGGACAGCGCTCTCAGAGACACCCCCTCATTTCCAAAAGGCACCAGCTGAACGAGGCTATAAGGCCCGCCCATCCAAGTTTCAGTAAGTGCAAACTCCGTGTGAGACGTCCTCAGGGTGTTCAAAGGCTCACCACAAAATGTCTTGAATCACTTTTGCCCATCCTCCTCCCCAAAACCAAAAAACAGTCACATAAATCTTTACGGGCAAGTAGTTACTGCAGCCAATGGATTCCTAATTTTGCCGCCCTTCCTAAACCTCTGTTTGTCCTCCTTCCAGAGGACACCCCAGAGCCCATTTTCTGGCCAGCCTTCCAAGGCATTAACCTCCTTTGAAGCCTTAAAATAACCATTGTCCACACCCCCAGCTCTTGGCTTACCTCATGCTGACAAACCTTTCTGTCTATACACCCATGAAAACAATGGGGTCCCGGGATAGCCTCTGTCTCTCAGGCTCATCCTGTGGGGTACTGCTCATGGGGGGCTCCTGTGGGTGAGGCCCTGTGGCACAGGCATGGCCCCCGTGTTTATGCATTGTAGCCACGACCGCCATCTTGATCGATAAAGCCTTGTGTTAGGCTCCCCTTTCACCTATGTTCCCCATGAGGTGTCTGCCCTCTGACAAGGTCATAAGACACGGTACTGCTCTACACAGCAATAGACTACCTACAATCTAGCTCTCCTAACCATCCACCATCTTCCGCGATTGTTACACTTTCCATCCAGCTATCCTACCAGCCAACCCTCCCACCCCCGCCATGATGGTTGGCTTGCCACTATAGAAATGGGCTCAAAGCCATAGGAGAGGCTCCCATACACGCCCTCAGACAACCCCAATTCACTTCTAATTTGTAATGACTCCTGTAAATGAAATTTCCAGCAAAATGTAAAATGTAAAAACCGGCTATGCCATCATGTGAAACACTGGTGGCACACTCCTTCCTCGCCCACTCTGAAATCAGCCCAAGAGGCTGAAAGGCTAGCACTCACCGCAGTTTGTATACTGAGGGAAGGGAAAACTGCCACTTTTTATACTGACTCTAGATAGGCTTTTGGGGTCCACCATGCTATTGGTGCAATTCGGAAATCATGTGGATTCTTCACCTCTGCAGTACTCCTGTTGCTAATGTGCTTATGATTCCTGCCCTATTTCAAGCTATTCTCCCCCTAAAAGCTCCATTCTTCACTGTTCAACCCATACTAAGGAAACGTATGTTATACCCCTAGGAAGCAATCGGGCCCCCGGAGCTGCTAAGTATGCAGCCCAAAACAGAACACCCTTCCTTTCTCCACCCAATTTTTAAGCCCACCTTTTATCCTTGACTGGTGTTACTGACTCTCAGGCAAATGTCCCCCACACACCTCCCCATCCCAACCTAAAAAAGACAAATGGATACCGAAATGTGCCAAACAAGTTACCAGATGGATTAAACCTTGGGCCAGACAGACTTCCATAGTCTCTTCCTTTGGACTTGTTGGCTTACACTTCTCTCCCACCCAAATGGGATGTATGTGTGGACAGGGGATAGGTAAGGAACTAAAAGACAACTGGTCTTGCCCTGGCAACCACAGAATTGCTGACCCGATTATTTCCCAGTGTCCGCTTGTCAGGCTCACTGAATTTCTAGAAGAAATCGACATACTCTAGGAGGTCCTCCAAGGCTCATGAGGTGGCAGTGCTGCGAATGGGTTTGGGCCCATTCGCAGCCCCTGGGCTTGAGCTCTTCCCACTGTCTTTTGGGTTTTGGGGGGTGGGTTAAAAATTTTTAAAGTTTTTTTTTGTTGTTTGTTTTTGTGGACAGAGAGACACAGCAAGAGAGGGAATACAGCAGGGGGAGTCAGAAAGGGAGAGGGAGAAGCAGGCTTCCCACTGAGCAGGGAGCCGGATGCCGGGCTTGATCCCAGGACCCGAGCCGAAGGCAGACGCCCAACGATTAAGCCACCCAGCACCTGTTTTTTTGTTTTGACTTGTTTTGTTTTTGTCTATATCCTTGGTGGATGGACTGAATGCTATTGGACCAGATGTACTGATGCCACAAGAGTGGTAAAGAAATTAAAAACAGACAATCCCACGTTTTGTTACTCTGTTACAGATCAAGTCAGGCCGGGGAGTCCATTTTACAGCAGAGAGAAACCACCTGCTTGCAGAGACTGGGGAAGCTCATTACCGTTTCAGACTCCATACCATCCTCCATCATCAGGAACATAAAATGTAGCCCTACGAAGAACTGTAGGAAAGCCTGGTCAATAAACTAGACTTAAATGGCCAGATGCATTACCCCTGCCCCTTATAAAGATCCAGAACACTCCAAGCAGGAGATGTAGATTGACCCTTTCTGAAATAGTGTTTGGACACTCAATGCCTCCTGGCATTATAAAGCTCCATGCCTGGATTAAGTGAACATTGTGGGAACTTAAACACACTATCTGGTGCGAGGACTAGCTATACACAAGAACTAACTGGTATACCTGCAGCGTCTCACCAACGGGTAAAAGGGGCATGGCCTCCACTGAAGGCTAAGCCTTGCCATCCCACTCGACCAGGAGACCAATACACCTCAAGGTCTTTAGAAGAAAACACGCATGGTTATCTTGCTGGGAAGGACCTTATGAGGTACTGCTGACCACCAACTCCGTAATGAACATAGAAGAATCCTCCCGGATTCAAGCAAGCTGTGCCAAAGACAGCCCAGCTCATCACTTCTGAGATAATTGGAAGACAATCCTTGCAGGTGACCTTAGGAAGGCTTTCTAGAGCGAATTCCCAGGGTCTTGAAACAGATGGTGATAGAGGTAGAAGAGGTCAGGAAAGCATCTTGTACATGGGGAATACACTTTGAGACCGAAAATGAAACAAGTCCCGGGATACTGTCCATAGAGTTTTATTCCAGATAACTGACTGGAGGATGATCCAGGAGGTATGGGGCCATTCTCCACTGTTGTTCCCTGACCCGTCCGACCTTAATCCCTAGCTTTTATGGAGTGAGGGGCAAGGTGGTGAGGTCACAGGGCAGTCTTCTTCTCTGTGCTACAGGGTCCCTACTAATCAACCAAAGTGGGGGCCTTCGGCACTGCTCTGCCCTCTGTGCACTACTTTAGGGAAGATCAGAAAGAGCCTTCCTCACTCCAGTCAGGGCACACATTCCCCCTACGGGCCTCAGAGCACATGGCCCTGCGGCAAGTCATTGGCGCGCATGAACAAGATGGAAGGCCAAAGATGGGAGTCCGTGTTGTCAGCAACCCCTCTACTCCACCCCGACATCTTTACAGCCCAAGCAATCTCACGCCCTTCTTCCACAATGACTCTAGAGCCACATATCAGGAGGCGACTTGCATCCCTGTGCCACGACAGCAACATTAACATTCCATTAAGCCCAAAGAAAACACTCAGAACTCTGGTTTCCCCAGCAACCCAGTAAAGAGGTCCTTCCCACAGACGGACTGAGAACTTCAGTGTACGTGGGGGTCCATGACAGAGAGAGGTTTCCTGACCAGATAGGCAGGAACAGCAGCAATTGAGGGTAGAGCGATCAGACCAATGTTCTACAGGCCACAGCTATGGACAACTCTTCATTTTAGAGCAACGTGGTAGTGGTTTGGTCCCCATGCCTCGACACCCCTGTTGGCTTAGGTATTTTCCCTGAGGGAGGATGCCATATATTATGTGAGGGTGTGACCCACTTGTACACAGTCGTCTCCGTCAGTATCTGTACTTACCTTTCTACCTCAGCACCAAGTGTCGGAGGTCCAGAAGTCAGATGCACATGTTGGGCCCTGACCAATGTCAAGGGGTTGGGTGGAGGGCCACCTGGGTGGCTCAGCTGGTTAAGTGTCCGCTCTTGGCTTCAGCTCAGCTCATGATCTCAGGGTCGTGAGGTCAAGCCCCACATCAGGCTCCATGCTCAGAAGGGAGTCTGCTTGAGATCTAGCTCTTCCTCTCCCTCTCCTCCTGCCCCTCCCCCCACACCTGCTCTTTTACAGGCAAAGGTTCGTACAAGCCCTGTGGAGGTGTCCACACAGGTTAGTGCCAATTTGTGTCCTTCCAGCACTGACAGAGGGCAGATACCATCCACTGGCCTGCGAGAACGGATGGTGTGCAGTCTGACCGATATGCTCTGGCCGTCACCTGCGGAGCCATCAGGGGCAATCCTTGTCAGCAGCCTGTGGCTCTGCCTCATGACTGCCTGGCGGTGTTGGTGTGCATGGGCACTGAGCTGACACATGCCGTACTGGGAGAACTACATTGAATTTAGTGCCTACTTCCCAAATAGCTTTCTCTGAGCCAAAGGCCACCAGAATCCAGCAGGATAGCCAGGAATGCCAAAGAGGTGGGCTTCCCTGACAACAGGCGTCAATATACTGGTGTCTGCGGGGGGCCCGTCTAACCCTTCCTTTATTTGCTGGAGGGGAGCCATCATGTCTGCTGTAGGTAAGAGAGCCATTCCTGTAAGGTGCTTTCCTGGGCACAGGCACACTTAGGTTTGCTGAATGTGTCCTAAATTCATTCTCCGACCTACAGAAATGTTACTACCATCACGGGCAAGTCAGCCATCAGTTCTGCTGTCTTTTGCAGTAGGAGATAAACAGCTCAGTTGTTTCTCAATGGGACTATACCCGGCTTCTATTCCCTTCCATAATCGAGACCAGAATCCTTACAGCATTTGTTTTGTATTTTGCCATTGCCACAAGCCCCAGCCAAGCCCTCCTGGAAATGAACTCACATCTCATTCATCAGGCATCGATACCCCTGGGTACATACCCTACCATTTACCCCTACCAATACTCCTACCACTTTTGCCTTTAAGAAAGCCTCTTGTTGGCTAGCACTTCAATCCCCTGGGCTTCTCTTCCTAACCAAGGCATATAAAGGTCTTAATATCTGCTCTAGATGGAAAATAGAAAAGGTCTCCAGTAACCTAATAAAACAAAAGCTTGTAATTCCTTTACCATGTTAGGGACAGGGAGGGCTCATATCTTATGGATGACCACCTCCCACATCACCTGGGTCTTCCCAAGACCGATGATACCCATTTGATTAGGCTGTTGGATCTTGTCGGCATTTACATCCCATCCTTGCGACTTCAAGTACACCTGGAAAGACGCAACTGCTTGAGACAGGGAGGCTAAGTCACTACAAGTTAACAGGACATCATCTGTATCATGAGAAAGCACAGTCTTCTCTGGCAAACCCAGTCTTCCAAAAATCTGCCTACTATCCTGGGACAAATTGCAGGACTATGGATATATGCTTGGGGCAACCCCTGGAAGGTCTGCTGTCTCCTGTTCCATGGGACAGCGAATTGGTCTTGGGATTCAAGTCCTAACAGAATGCTTAAAAAAAAAAAAAAAAAAGGCCTTAGATAGGCCTAGTACAAAATGGTAGGTCTTGGGATGCCTGGGTGGCTCAGTGGGTTAAAGCCTCTGCCTTCAGCTCAGATCATGATCCCAGGGTCCTGGGATCAGGCTCTTTGTTCAGCAGAGAGCCTGCTTCCCCGAGCCACCTCCCACCACCCCACCCCACCCCCCGCCCACCTCTCTGCCTACTTGTGAACTGTCAAATAAATAAATAAAATCTTAAAAAAAAAAAAGGTAGGTCTTAACAGATGCCATGACTTTCTCTGAATATAAGACTATGTTGGGGATGCCTGGGTGGC
>PISX010011254.1:25688-66368 GCA_004024625.1 Mellivora capensis | reverse complement strand
GAGTCAATTATCATATGGTTTCACTTATTTGCGGAGCATAACAAATAACACGGAGGACATGGGGAGATGGAGAGGAGAAGGGAGTTGAGGGAAATTGGGGGGGAGATGAACCATGAGAGACTATGGACTCTGAAAAACAACCTGAGGGTTTTGAAGGGGCGGGGGGTAGGAGGTTGGGGGAGCCAGGTGGTGGGTATTATGGAGGGCACGTATTGCATGGAGCACTGGGTGTGGTGTAAAACAATGAATTCTGTTACGCTGAAAAGAAATGAAATTTTTAAAAAAGAGGAAATGTGGTTACAAAGCCAGCTTCATCCTTGGTCATTGGACAGAAGTCTAGAAATAGGAAGGTCTTAGGCAAATACATAGCATCTTGCTAAGAGAAGAATTCAGATTTTTAGTTCAGAAGTAGCTAGTTCTTTCTCATCTATATGTCACAAACACCAGTTACCATTAAAAAAAAAAGAGCGGGATGAAGTTACAATGCTTTACTTTGCTGTGGATAAGCTTTTTATCTTGATGAAGTCCCAATAGTTTATTTTTGCCCTTGCCTCCCTTGCCTTTGGAGATATTTTTAGCCAAGAGATTGCTGCAGCTGAGGTCAAAGAGGTTGCTGCCTGTGTTCTCCTCTAAGATTTTGATGGTTTCCTGTCTCACATTTAAGTCTTTCATCCATTTGAGTCTATTTTTGTGTGTTGTGTAAAAAAGTGGTCCAGTTTCATTCTTCTGCACATGGATGTCCAATTTTTCCAATACCATTTGTTGAAGAGACTGTCTTTTTTCCATTAGATATTCCTTCCTCTTTTGTCGAAGATTAGTTGACCACAGAGTTGAGGATCCATCTCTGGGTTCTCTATTCCATTGATCTATGTGTCTGTGTTTGTGCCAGTAACATACTGTCTTGATGATTACAGCTTTGTAATAGACCTTGAAGTCTGGAATTGTGATGCCACAGCTTTGGTTTTCTTTCTCAGTTCCTTTGGTTATTTGGAGTTTCTTTCTGGTTTCATACTAATTTTAGGATTATTTGTTCTAGCTCTGTGAAAAATGCTGATGGTATTTTTTAAAAAAGATTTTATTTATTTATTTGACACACACAGAGAGAGATCACAAGTAGGCAGAGCAGCAGGCAGGGAAGGGGGAAGCAGGCTCCATGAGCCTGAGCAGAGAGCCTGATGCGGGACTCGATCCCAGCACCCTGAGATCAGGACCTGAGCCAAAGGCAGAGGCTTAACCCACTGAGCCACCCAGGCGCCCCACTGATGGTATTTTGATAGGGATTTCACTGAATAAGTAAATTGCTTTGGGTAGCAAGGACATTTTAACAATGTTTGTTCTTCCAATCCATGAGCATGGAATGCTGTTTTTAATTTTTTGTGTCTTTCTCAATTTCTTTTATAAGTGTTCTATAGTTTTCTGTGTACAGATCCTTTGCCTCTTTGGTTAGTTTATTCCTAGGTATCTTATAGAACTCCTCTTTCAGCTATGTGGCATTTATACAGTTCCATCACACAGGATTTCTACTAAATACAAATTAAATTAATCTTTATTTCCACATGAAAAATTTGCAAAAATGAAACTGTAGTTTTTATAAAATTAAGTACCAATAAAAATAATATTTGGATTTTAAAGTGTAAGACATACATAAACACAAAGGTAGATAGATTTCATATCACAAATATTTAGTTGTAATAGCACTGAATATATTACTAGTCATAGAAACATTATCCAAATAATAATTAATGTTTGATTTCAGTTATAATTCTTAAATCACTAACACACTAGAAATGATAATTGCCTCCATGGCTTCCATCCCAGTGAGCACTATGGGATGTGTCTTTGCTACTGTATATTAAATCTGCTTGGGACGCCTGGGTGGCTCAGTTGGTTAAGCGGCTGCCTTTGGCTCAGGTCATGATCCCAGTGTCCTGGGATCGAGTCCCACATCGGGCTCCTTGCTCAGAGTCTGCTTGCAGGGAGTCTGCTTCTCCCTCTGCCTCTGGCTGCCTGTGCTCTCTCTCTCTCTCTCTGACAAATAAATAAATAAAATCTTTAAAAAAAATCTGCTGGACATGTACACATCCAGGAGGGTTTTTATTCACCAAATTTTTTTTGAGTGCCTACTATACACATAGTTTTTCCAGCATAGCTCTAGATGCTGTTTCTCTTCTGCTTGCCAAATGAATACGAAATGAGAAAGGGCAAAGGAAAGAACATGTGCTCAAAAGTGATTGCAATGGTTGGCCATGGAATTTAAACTAAGAAGGAGGGAAGTGATGACATGATGGGGATGAGGATATGGCAGTAAGGGCAGTGGCTTGTTGGTCTTGTTGGAGTCAGAATACTAGAAGAGGAAGCTGGAAAGATAAGAGATGGAGTTAATACTAGGATATCTACTAAGCCCCGTTTTTAAACTCAACTAAAATTCGGGTTTCTTTCTCTGTATTTTCAGTGTCTAGCACAAGGTACGGTACATCATCTGTACATTGAATAAAAATCCTGAATGAATAAAACTCTGATGCTGTGATCGAGTAATACCAAGTATGTGAAGAACAACTATATTGATGGATAGTACATTCTCCATTCTCTGAACTAGAATCAGCACATTCGCTCTTTGTTTTGATTTGATTTCCGAGGTTCTATTGAGATTATGGTTCGACAAATATTAAACTAAGATCTGACAATCAGCCGAATGTGTGCACCTTAGGAAGCTAATACATTTATTGGCCAATGTACATCACATAGAAATGTAAAGAAATTGAAATGCTAATTAAAATAATTATACAAAAAACACAACCTTCCAAAGATGAGTTATTTAAGAATAAAAAAAAAACTACTTCAAAAAATTTTGAATCTGCAGTATTAAATTTCTCAAACACAGATATATTCAGTTTGTATGCTGAGGAAAGCTTACATAATAATTAATGGAACACATATTTTAACCCACTGAGCCACCCAGGTGCCTCCCCCTTTTTTAAAAAGATTTTATTTATTTGACAGGCAGAGGTCACAAGTAGTCAGAGAGGCAGGCAGATAGAGAGAGAGGTGGAAGCAGGCTCCCTGCTGAGCAGAGAGCCCGATGCGGGGCTCGATCCCAGGACCCTGAGATCATGACCTGAGCTGAAGGCAGAAGCTTGGAACACATATTTTAAAAGACTCTGTCATCTTCTGTAGGGAAAGTAGCCCTAACTTTTTATCAAGCAACTTAAAATTTGTCCTCACTCAAAAAATCTCTTGGTAGATGAACATTAAAGCTAAGATAATTTACCCTGGAATTCTACAGGGTGCCCAAAAGTCTGAAAACACAGAATAGTAAACATAATATTGTGAAGGGCATTGTCAATCCATAAAAAGGTAAATTAATATTACCTATTTTTCAGACTTTATACTCTGTTGGTGATTTCATAGGAGAGATGTGATTTCTGTATTCACTCAAGGACTACATTCAGCTGCCAGATAATTTTTTTAAGTATAGTTTTCACACTATGTTACATTAGTTTCAGATATACAACAGAGTAATTCAACAAGTTTATACATTATGCTATGTTCACCACAAGTGTAACTACCATCTGCCCGGATACATCACTATTAGAGTATCATTGGCTATAATCTGTATGTTGTGCCTTTTATGCCTGTGATTTATTCATTATCTGGAAGCCTGTATCTCCCAATCCCCTTCACTTATTTTGCCCAACTCCCCTCCCACCACACACACACCCAGCAACCATTAGTTTGTTCTCTGTTTTTTTTTATAGGTCTGATTCTGCTGTTTGTTTATTTATTTTCACTTATATGTGAAATCATATCGTGTTTGTATTCCTCAGTCTGACTTATTTCACTTAGCATAATACCCTCTAGGTCCATCCATATTGGCTCTAATGGCATAATCTCATTTTTATGGCTGTATAATATTCCATTCATTATCCATTTGCCTATTGATGGATATGAGTTGCTTCCATATCTTGGCTATTGTAAACAATGCTGCAATAAACACAGGGGTGCAGATATCTTTTCAAATTTATGTTTTTGCTCTCTTTGGGTAAATACTCAATGGTGGAATTATTGGATCAGATGACATTTCTATTTTTAATTTTTTGAAGAACCTCCATAATTTTTCCCACAGTGGCTGGACCAATTCAGATAGCTTTTGAATAAATAAAAAGTGAAGAGTAATGTTTATAACTCTAATTTCTTCATGTACTACTTTGATGATATAAGGATCAATTTCTTCATTTGCCTCTTATACACAAAAGTAATATAGGGGACCTGTGAAACAATGGCAGAAACTTGTAGTTTCTTATAATTCTGGGTAGTTATAATCTTTGGAACAATACTGGAGCTCCACCAAAATCCATTTTGTCTTTCATCCATGGCCCATGATATCTCAGAAAGATGGCATTTTGCATCATTTCTTGTGTGGGGCCATGTAAGTTCTCACCCATGGAAGGTGAGAAGCTGAGAGCCTAAGACTATGAGTCTACATCTTTCAGACCTAATTTCCCCTTCCCATCAACTGGAACTTCGGTGTGGTATTGACTCAAGTTGTATGTTACAGATGACAAGACAGGGCCCCAGGGGATGGTGGAGCAACCACTGGAAGGGACCTGTGTCCCTGAGTAACTATGAGGAGCAGAGGTCTGTACTAAACTGAACTATTACTGTTAGGACTTTATATAAAAGATAAATAAACGTTTGGTTCTTGAGTTCTGTATTGTTGTGTCTCTTTGATACAGTTGTTAACCTTTACCCTGACACGTACAAATGCCAAGTCAAGTAGTACCACCACACAGTTGTCAACTATATTATGAATTCACAAATGGTAACTTTTCTGAATTAAATTCAACCTGCCATTCAGGAGGAAAGAGAATTCCCTTCTCTCTCAAAAAGAAGGGTGACCTTGTGAAGTGTGCCGAGATCAGGACTATGAAGTGTGCCGAGATCAGGACTATGAAGTTTCACTTGATTCACTAAGCTTTCCCAAAGGTTTCTCTTAGGGTTTTGTAGCACCAGTAATTGAAAACTGAATTTAAACTTGATGTGGAAGCTATGGCTCAGGTTGGACCACAATACAATTATTAAAATGAGCAAAAAGTCTAAAATGTCATTGTCTAGAAAGTGAAACAATACTGTCTCTTCCATTGCAGAGTTTAATTTATTCATTATTTGTTTCACACAAGTTGAAAGATACTCTTAAAAGGAGCTGTTGGTGTTTTAAAATGGTGTTTTCCAGAATGAGCACATATTTCATGTTTTCTATTTTACTCTACCAGTGAAAAGCTGTAGAAATCTGTGGAAGAGAAACAATGCTTTCTTATTCGTGCAGGAAGTCAATTCCAACAAAAATAATTTGTCAGGGTTTCTTTGGTTGTTTGAGACAAAATTCAACACAAATCAGTTTCAGCATAAAAGGGGCATTTCTTGGCTCCTAATTGAAAAGACGGAAATGGCTGGGATGCTTGGCTCTGAGGCTTTATCTTCCCTTCTCTCATCTGCTTGTCTCTGCTTGTCTTTATCCACCCTTGCTATGGAGATTTCCCAACACGGAGAGGTATACTGCCTGGGAGTGCCCCCTATTCCTGCTCAGCAACCTTGAAGATGCAAGAGGTGAGCAGAACTCTCCTTTGCTGGCAACAACAGAAAAATCCCTGGCAGGGCTTTGATTGGCCTCACTTTGGTCCCCTGTGAATCCCTGGGCCAATCATGCAGGCAGGAGGTGTGGACATTTGATTGGTTGGGCTTTAGTTACATGTGTACCCTTGGATGAAAGACTTCAGAAAAGAGAGTTTCAGAGTTTTAAATATTTTTGTAACATCTTTTTCTTTGTAATTTGAAAAGTAATACTGGGTTTGAAATATTTAAACAATACTCTGCTTCCTTCTCTAAATAATTAAGTTTTAATCCTAATTAACTGACTCCTTTTCTATACTGCTAAGCATCCAACGACAACGGTACTGGGACTAATTAATCGCACTTCATCTAAAAAAAAATCTTTCCTACTAGGGTCTCTAGTTTATAGTTTGGTTATTCTATATTCCTGTGAGATTAGCAAACTTGGAAAGGAAATGAAATGGCTCAAGTTTTAAATATACATATACTGCATGAGATGTTATGTTAACTTGTGGATAAGGCCCTGGCTCACCTAAACCTGTCATTTATAAAATATTTATTGTATCAGGAAAGGTGTGCAGAAATAGGGAAGACATAATCCCTGCTTGAAAGGTTTATATAATAACTCTGGAAGCCATTGCAACAGGGCATCATGATTATTAAAACTGTAAACTGCTTCCTGGAGGGGCAAACAGAGGTAAATGGCTGCATGTTACAGTCCACAGTTCAGTTTGGCATCGCATCTTGCACAAAGTGTATCCCAAACCACTTTACAGAAGTGAAATTTCCATTCTCAAGCCAATATATGCTATACATTACAGAACAGCTGTGTGCAAACATTGCCTCATGGGGGGAAGAAAAAACTCAAGGCATTAGGTCATGAGATGAAAATCCAAAGGAGAACGTAGGAGGCATGGACCAGTAGGGCAGAAAGGAGGAAGAGAGGAAACAATGATAGGAAAGGAAACACATTAATTTGAAAGATGTAGAAATGAATCTGTGATAAGCTTAAGAGACATCACACACTTTTTCCCTGAAAAAATAATCGAGAGTGAGATAATCTTTTACATGATCCAAAGGAGTAAAAGCAGAAGTTAAACAAAAAAATTATGAAGTGAAAGCTGAAAAACTTTCACATATCAGTATAATTACATAGGATCAGTAATTTCAACAATATGGGATAAAGGCAATAAAATGATATATTTCAAGGTTACCTGGATTATGGTAAACTATTACCTAAAAACGTTAGGGGATGAGATGTACTGTGAAAGCTATTTCATAAGCATAAACACTATACATAAATTGTGTATTTTAAAGTAAATAGAATTTTATAAAATATGCTTAATACGGAGACAAACCAATTAGGCTACATTCTTTCAGAATCTTGCCCGGCTTTAAGAAACCATAAAATGTTAATTTTTATTTTTGAGTCCTAGAAGTAGCAGCTAGTAGGGAAATGTACTCACCAAAGGATGACAGAGAGACTGCTGTACTTAAACTGGATTCCTAATACAAAATTCTGCTTTTAAACTATATAAAAATTTTTATGTAGAATGACTCTCAAGAAATTTTTTTTTGCTATTTACATTTCCTACCATTTAAATATTTTTAAAAATTCAAATTATCCATTTTGGGTGTTCACTTGAAGCTTAAGTTTCTATTTCAAGTATCATGCAGACAGCAAATTAGCCTTCCATATACTGTGCACATCAAGAACATTATTTACGTTCCATGAACTCCAAGATTACCCATTTAACAACAGGTTTACATAACTCATTACAAGTCATGCACTTCTGTTAAGGGGATAGTCTCTTGAGTACTGGAGTTTTCCACATAAAAATATGATTAACTCTGTATCTCGTGTAAGCTATTCATGTTTGGCATCTGCTCATTTTAATTTGGCAGGTCTCACATTTTACATGACACAACTAACACGTATGAAAAGTGAAGAAATCAAATCCGTAATGTATTATTTCCCGAAATATCTGGAAATACTGTATACTCAGTTGGGTTATAGGAAAATTTGGTATGTCTGGCCTTTAAAGGACATGGAAGATTACACAGATGATCATTGATTTTGGCAGTGTAACAGGGGGTTATTAATGACTGATATGTATGAAGATTTCCACTAAACTGGGTATGATTAGGTTTTCCTTTACTTTCTTTCTTTTTTAAATTTTATTCATTATTTGAGAGAGACAGAGATAGAGACAGAGAGCAAGAGTAGGGAGGAGAGGGAAAAACAGGCTCCCCACTGAGCAGGGAGCCCAATGTGGGGCTTGATCCCAAGACCCCAGTGAGCCCACGGCAGATCCTTAACTGACTGAGCCACCCAGGCACTCCTTTCCTTTATCATCTTAGATATATGGTATTTTTTTTTAAAGCCATGCTACCTGAAAAAAAATCCCTGTGTCTTAGAAGGAAAATCAATTGGCTTTTCAGGAATTTTAGTACTATCACATATGTTTATTTTTATATTAAGAATGATGATAGAATAAAAGATCCTCCTCTACATGTTCATCTCCCCCACAAGCTCAGCTCAGAATGAAAAACAGAACAACAGAGTGGTTAACAGTGTTGGATGCAGAGTCAGAATGATAATCTTTTTCTTTTTTTTAAGATTTTGTTTGTTTATTTGACAGAGAGAGATCACAAGTAGGCAGAGAGGCAGGCAGAGAAAGAGGAGGAAGCAGGCTCCCCGCTGAGCAGAGAGCCCGATGTGGGGCTCGATCCAAGGACCCTGAGATCATGACCTGAGCTGAAGGCAGCGGCTTCACCCACTGAGTGACCCAGGTGCCCCCAGAATTATAATCTTGATATAGCAATGTCCTTATCTGTGTGATGGGAGGTTAAAACTGTATTGACTTCAGCACTTAGCATGGTGCCTGACATATGACATATTGCTGCTATTCCTATTTCTAACTCTGAGATTTCTCAGATAACCCTGAGAAGAGACTTCCAGAGACTATGGTGATGAGGGTTCCAGGTGCACTGCCGAGGTCATCCTCCCCAGTTCCAGCCGCATCTCAGAGGCCAGCCATCCTAGGGATGGCATGGTTGGGATAGCAGATTACTCTTCAGCCTGAGAACACACTACTCTGTTGGCTGCTGTTTCAACTGTGCCCTTCTCTAAAGAAGGAGTGTCATATAGTAGAAACACACACACACACACACACACACACACACACACACGCACACACTCCTGTGGAAATCTCTGTTTGAGTTCTGTATCAAGTTTCACAGATCACTGATTCCAGGGGTTCTTAACCTGTGGTTGAACTTTGGAAAGAGGAAGATGTCCATGAATTCTTAGAAATGATATGCTAAATTTTTCTTTTTTAGTGTTTATTTTTATGGCAAGAGAAATCCATGACTTTCACAATTTCTCCAAAGGTTCTGTGTCCTTAAAATAATCAGGAACCACACTCATCAAGCTTCAATTTATTCCTCTATAAAATGGGAATAAAAGTAATGGTCCTATTGGCCTTACTGGGTTGTTCTGAGGGCCCATGTAAATAGAGTCTGAAAAACTGTAAGTCATCATTGCAGAAGCATTTGCTATTCCTAACTTTGCTGCCTTTTTAAAAAAAATCAGTTTGTGTGGACAGTCCTGATTACACAGTGTCATCCACAAGGAACTCAAAATGTTCTATCTACTTTTTGAAAACCATGTCATAGCTTGCCCAAGCAGTAAGCATTGAAAAGAAGATTGAAGCACTACCTCCAGAAAATAGTCTACAGATGTGTTTTGTTCAGTTCACATAGTGTTCTTTCGGAAATGAATGGGTTGTCAACATTTAGATATCAGGAGTTTTCACTTAAAAAAATCAGATTTTAGGTTACTTTAAAAATGGAACTATCTGGCATCCTTGCGTCACCTTTCTGGAAGACAACAACCAACAACCAGCCGGGGCTGAGTTCAGGGACATGTGTGCTTCCTGTACCCCCAAAGTCAATCTGGCTTTCCTACTTTCCTCCTCTGGCCACACAAGTGTCCCTATCCTATAGATGTGAAATCTAAATCTTAATTGAGCATAATTAATCTGCTTTGGAAATATATAAAATAAGGTGTCACTTCTCCTCTTTTTTCTTAGAAAGATCTTTTAAAATTCAAATGTAGAATATTTAGAATATACCTTCAAGCAATTAAGAAGAAAGTATCTAGGGACGCCTGGGTGGCTCAGTTGGTTGGACGACTGCCTTCGGCTCAGGTCATGATCCCGGAGACCCGGGATCGAGTCCCGCATCAGGCTCCCAGCTCCACGGGAAGTCTGCTTCTCCCTCTGACCTTCTCCTCGCTCATGTTCTCTCACTGCCTCTCTCTCAAATAAATAAATAACATCTTTAAAAAAAAAAAAAAAAAAAAAAAAAAAAAAAAAAAAAAAAAAAAAAAAAGAAGAAAGTATCTATATTTTCCACATACTTCCACATCTTTCTGTTAGCAAATTCTTATCCTTTGAAAGAACATTCTCTAACAGGAATACTGAAGGGCAAGCAAGACCCATGACCTGATTATAAGATCCAAGAGAGGCAAGTGATGTGACTGGGGAAAATCTGTTAAGTTTACCAATGGAAAGTCATGACCCTGAGTCATAATTTGAGCTTGCACAAATCAATAAGTATGGAGCAATAAATGGACTGCTAACCTATCATTTGGGAGAACTTGAAATGAATCATCAGCTCAAAGAGCCTCTTAATTTTGACCTGAGCAAAAATGTCAGTTTTAAGAATAAGAAAATTGTGAAATATAGGAAGGTGTTTGTTTCCCTTAAATTTCATAGGTTACAAGGGATTTCAGAAGGCTGACTTTCCTCTGGAACTTACAAGAAGGAAGAGCCATTAGGAAAGTTAAAAGTGCATGGTGAATCGACAGATGAATGGATAAAGAAGATCTGATATATATATACATATCAGATCTTACACATATATACAATTGAATATTACTCAGCCATCAAAAAGAGTGGAACCTTGCCATTTGCAACAATGTGGATGGAACTATAGGGTATTAAGCTAAGGGAAATTAAGACAGAGAAGGACAAATACCATATGATTTCACTCATTTGTAGAATCAAAGAAACAAAACAGATGAACATAGGTGAAGTGAAGGAAATAAGATGAACACAGAAAGGGAGGCAAACCATAAGAGATTCTTAACTGTAGGAAAAAAAACCGAGGTTGCTGGAAGGGAGGTGGGTGGGCGGATGGGATAACTGGGTGATGGGCATTAAGGAGGGCAGTTGATATAATGAGCACTGGGTGTTATATGCAACTGATGAGTCACTAAATTCTACCCTGGAAACTAATAATACAGTATATGTTACCCAAATTGAATTTAAATACAACGTTTAAAAAAGAAGAAAATGCATGGTGAAAAATTAAGGCTTGGGAAATTCTTGATGTTCTCCTTTTTTTTTTTTTAAAGATTTATGTATTTATTTGAGAGAGAGAGTGGGGGGGGGGGAGATCAAGGGAGTACGAGCAGTGGGAAAGAGCATACTCCCTGGGAGCAAGGAGCTGGATGCAGGGCTGGATTCCAGGACCCTGAGATCATGGCCTGAGCAGAAGACAGACGTTTAACTGACTGAGCCACCCAGGTGCCCCTTGATATTCTCCTTTCTAAGCAAAATATTCTGTTATGTTTTTAAGGGCCCCCAAATAATGAATAGGCTTCTACAGATTACAATAAAGAAGGAAAAAAAATGATACCAGGAAACCCACTTAGATAGGATTAGAATGGACTGCTTTTCAAAACCATTCTTAGATGCTGGTCCAAGATGATTTGCTCTAAGGAATGCTCTATTCTTTAAAAGTGTTGATATTGACATTAGAATTTTGGTTTAAAGAACTCTCTATCAGCTACATAGACCTGTGAAAGATTTCAAGATTTATACAGTCATTACCAAACTAAAATTAATGTTGGATCATGCACTATCATAAACGTTTCGGCAAAAGCAATGTGATGTAACAGGCTATCCATTCAAATAGTATGGCCTGTAGGAAGTTTTTCTAAACCTAATTGCAGGGGCCATTTGGGTTAGAGCAAGGTTGCACTGTAAATCTGCCATTCTTAGAGGGCCAACTTTCTCGATGCATATTGAACCAATATTCTTGCTATGAAACCGTGTAAGCTAGATTCTGTGCCACTATAGTAAAATGCTCCTCAATAAACTTGTTTTCACAAAAAGTTTGCCCACTCATGTGTCCCAAAGCTGTTGTAATCTTCATTGTCAAGGCTGATCTAATAGCAGAGACATTAGTCTATTTCTTGACATGTTTAAAGTTCTCTAATGAATAAAGCTAACAGCTATGGCTGCTTCAACTGTCACTTGACTACCCCGGAGGGATTTCCTTTTCTTTTCCTTTTTTTTTTTATTTTTGTCTTTAAAATTGGCCTCCTAGTTTGTTTTTAACTACCTTGTGCACAGAGGTCTGAAGGGAAAAGCAGATCAAAGATCAGCTCGCAACATAAAAAGCAGCTGTAGTTAATTAAAGGCAAATGAAGGACATCTGACCAGATTCTTTATGAGCCGCCTTGTCACACATTCAACAGTCTATAATCTCTCTGACCTTGTCCCTTGGTCCTGAACTGTCGCCAAACCTGAGAAATGGTTATGTCTTGAATTATATACGAATTAAAAAAATGGGAGGAATGTTCAGGGTGTGACTTAGGAAGGAGTATGGGATGTGGAAGGACACATGAAAGTGGAGTCACCTGGGGTAGGGAGAAGCCACCTGGAGTCTCCCTTGTAAAGTGGGGAGTCTTTTCCCACACTGAAAACTCAAGTGTTATAAAGAAGTAGAGGTAGATAATCAGATCATAGAAGGTAACATTTGAGAGGTGAAATGCCATACTTATTCTGCTACGATTTGAGAGAGAATGAGCTAAAAATAATCTTTTGGTATCCACTATTTGACTTTGTAAAAATTTGTAATTGTTTTTATTTCTTAAATGTGACTAAAATTTAAATAATGCAAGTAAAACATTTTTTTTCTAATTTTGAAAGCAATACATGTTCATTCTAAATACTTGAAAGTCCCAGAGACATCTAAGAAAAAAAATTACCCCAAAATCCAGCCTCTTGAGAGAATCCTGTTAAGATTTATATTTAAATCAAAAGAAAAAAAGTTGAGTACATATTACCAAAAAATCAGTGAAGTTGCACAGTGCATGTTTGTGGATGGCCAACATGCCTACAAGAGCATGGATGATGGAATGGAAGGTGTGGGTTCTGGCAAGTCAATAACCTCTATTGGCATCTGGGAAATGGCTGTCAGGGCCTGCACTGGCCCCTTAAAAATGCACTGCCCACACGGATAAAAAAGCCATTGCATCCTCTTTGTACCCCAGAGTGATCAGATAGCTTGTGTCTCTGCCTGTTAGCTTACTTGCTGTAGACCCAGAATGGCATGCTTCATGCCCCAACTTCCACTTTCTCTTGACTGAAGGTTGGGGATTATAGGAAAGAATCATGGTGCCTAGGTGGCTCAGTCAGTTGGGCATCTGACTCTTGATTTCAGTTCAGGTTATGATCTCAGGGTCCAGCACTGGCTCTGTGCTCAGTGTGGAGTCTGCTTGGGATCGATCTCTCTCTGTCTCTCCCTCTGCCCCTTCCCCTGTTCTCTCTCTCTCTCTCAATAAATACATAAATAAAATCTTTAAAAAATGATTAAGAGAGGCACCTGGATGGCTCAGTGGGTTAAGCCTCTGCCTTCAGCTCAGGTCATGATCTCAGGGTCCTGGGATTGAGCCCTGTGTCGGGCTCTCTGCTCAGTGGGGAGCCTGCTTCCCCCCTCCCTCTCCCTGCCTCTCTGCCTGCTTGTGATCTCTGTCTGTCAAGTGGGTAAATAAAAATCTTTAAAAAAAAAAAGATTAAGAATCTACCTTTATAGGGAGGGGAAAATGAAATAAGACAAAACCAGACAGGGAAACAAACCATAAGAGACTCTCAATCTCAGGAAACAAACTGAGGGTTGCTGGAGGGGAGCGGGGTGGGAGGGATGGGGTGGCTGGGTGATGGACACTGGGGAGGGTGTGTGCTCTGGTGAGTGCTGTGAATTGTGTAAGATTGATGATTCACAGACCTGCACCCATGAAACAAATAATACATTCTATGTTAATTTAAAAAAATGTTGAAAAAAAGAATCTACCTTCAATGAGTATTTATTATGTACTTGGAGGTACAATAAAACAAAAAAAGTTAGTCAACATATAGTACTGAACATAATAAAAAATTTAAAAAAAGAAATAGAATAGCTAAAAAAAATTTAAAAACAAAATGCTAATATTATCCCACCAGAAAAAAATCCATTGAGTTTAAAAATCTATGCTCACTTTCCTTAGCTTACTCTTTATTCCAGATTTCTTCAACATTAAGTATGCTATTATCAAGATTTTAATGAAGATTTTATTAGCCTTTGGGAAAAGGTGTGTATTTCTAATGCAGTTTATAATTCATATTTACACTAAGCTACCAAGTAAAGACATTTGAAAAAAATTAATTAATATTTGAAAACAGGTTCAACTTTACAATGCAAGTAATGTACCACATAAACATCAGGTTAACAAACATCTGAGAAGGGATGTTACAGTAGACTAAAGGCTTTTGATTTGTTTTAAACAAACATGTCAGAATTAACGAACACGAATGAGTGTTATCCTTTGCAAAATTGTCACCTTCACTGTCTAGAAATGCTAAAAAGTTACTGCCATGGTTTAAAGCATCTTTGAACTGTATGAGATTCCCTTGTACCTTTGGTATATAATTTTTAAAGATCAAAAGTTGTAATTTTGAAGACAGATTTAGTTTCTGGAAAGAACTGAGTACCAGGTGGAGCCAAGAATGGTGAATGCAGAGGCTGATACCAAAAGCTATGTGACCACATGAAGTTAAATTAATTATTTTATACAAGACAAATTATTTCTGAAGAGAATTCCAAAAGTGGGTATCCATAAAATATTTCAATTAAGGCAGTCCTGAAATAAGCTACTAGTTAAAAGGGCAATATTCAATTGAGTGAATAAATTTCAATTTATTCTTCATTTTAAAAAGTATTGGTTACTTTATATTTAACTTCAGAGTATAGAGATATGAGAATTTTTGTAATTTTGCAATTTTGCAATCTAATTTGGATTTGATTTATTATTGAAGGATAGACAAGATGTGGTTGGGAGAGTGAATTTTAGGGAGGTAGAATGATATGTAAAAAATGATGGGTGGCACAGTCAGTTAAACATTCAACTCTGGATTTCGGCTCAGGTTATGATCTCAGGGTTGTGAGGTCAAGCCCATGTCCGGCTCCACACTCAGCATGGGATCTTCTTGAGTTTCTTTCTCCCTCTGACCCTCCTGCTTGTGCTCTCTCCCTCTCTCTGTCTTTTTCTCAAATAAATTTTCTAAAAATGATGGTGGGTGCATAGAGAACTTTTAGGGCAGTGAAAGTATTTCTTGTGATACTATGATGATGGATACATGTCACTGTATGCCTGTTATAACTCAAAGAATGTACCTCACCAAGAGTGAACCCTAATATAAACTACAGACTTTGGGTGATAATGATGCATCAAGGTAGGTTCATCAGTTGTAACAAATGCACTGCTTCGGTGGAGTATGTTGATAATGGGAGGTGCTGTGTGTGTGTGTGTGGTGTGTGTGTAGAGGTGAAAGGTATAAAGGAATTCTGTACCTTTTCCTCCTTTATACTCTAAAAAATAAAGTCTATTAAAAAATAGTAGTGGGAAAACACTGGCATTGATGAGAGGAAAGCATTAGAAGGCATTCCAGACAAAGAATAAAAAAGACTATAAATGAGAGAAGGCAATGTTGCAGGAAATGAAAGGATTTCAGCACAGTGCTATCCAATAAAACTTTCTGCAATTATGGAAATACTTTATAATTTGTGCTATCCAATATGGTAGCCACTAGCCTCATGTGCTACTGAGCACATGAAATGTGGCTACTATGACTGAAGAAATGATTATTTTGTTTTTATTTACTTTAAATTAAATTGAATCCAAATAGCCACATGTGGATAGCAGATACCATTCTGACTAGTGCAGGATAGAGCATGGAGTGGGGATCCTGTGAGAGAGAGATGCAGAGTTCCATTGGATATAGCTAGACACTGGAGGAGCATTAGATTTATCCCAAGGAACACGAGAAGCCAATGAAAAGATCCAAAAGGGGGAGTAACTAACATAATCAATTTATTTGCTTTTTGGCATCAGGCTACAATGAAAAGGATGGATTAGGGTTAGGATGATGGTTTGCATAGAGGCAGGGGCACCATGGAAAAGGCTGCTGGATAATCCAGGCAACAGATGCTATGATCCAAAAGGATGGAAATAGAGGAACCTGAGGGATATTTGGAAAGTGAAGAAAAGGATAGCTTGCATGTTAGGAATAAGGGAGGGAGAGGGAGAGATATACGAGACCTGAGCATGATGGATGGTGGTACGATGCACTGAAGAACAGGCCTGAGGAGATGACCAGTCCAGTTAAAGACACGTTGAATGTGAGAATGTGAGAGGCCTGCTAGGCATCCAAGTGGGATGATACACATTTGCGAACTACACACATGTGGACTGTCCCTGAAGCCATGGGAGGGAATGACACCATCCAGGGTGAATCTGAAAGTGTAAAGAGGGACTAGGACAAAACCCCAAAGAATACCAATACCCTGACAGGATTCTTCTGCTTTTAAGTCAGTTTTATATTCATTCCTACATATTGTAGCAAACCATATTAATCTGCATGTGTTATCTTTTAAATAAAAACCCCAAGCTCACAGTCTCAGCACCCCATGGCACCCCACAGTATTTGGTAATCTCTCCCCAACCCAGCCCCATTTTTAGGACACACTGACACATGAAAAATGTTATTTTACACTTTTACATTTCTTCATTCAGAGCACAATTTCAGATACAATAGAGTGAACCCTAATGCAAACAAGAAAAACTGTTGGTAAGAGACTGTACTAGTTAAGCACGTTTTAGAAGAAGTTAATAAGAACACAGTTATCAAAAAGAAAAAAAAACAAACCCTTAAGAGTTTCTCTCTCCTGTAAATTGATTATTACTATATCTGGCAAGCCATGAAGTAAATTACTAACAGTCATATCACAAAATGAGGGAATATACTGATTTTTTAAAAAGTGGAAGCATAATTCAAACTTTCCTAGTTAAATATAAAGGATGATGACACCCCATTCCAGGAAACCACAGTTTGCTTTATCAACAGTTTTTACTATGCAAATCAGAGCCTTTGTGGAGGATGCCATTGCTCCTACTTGTGATCCAGAACTTGAGATCATGCAGGTAAAGTATCCAAGGACTAGTCTCAATTCTTGAGGTGTATCAGATTGTCAAATGCTCTTATTTGAAGAAGAATACCTAATAGATTAACTGAGATATTACTTACCACACTTTAAATCACCAAAAAAACAGTAGGAAATCCAAGTATAAGTCTAGAGACCACAGGGTCCTTCTTCTTTCCAGAACCCAATAGATACTTCCCCGTAAATTATGATAGATCTTGTTTTGGGTCATTCTTTCATTTAACAGCCTCTTATTAAGCATTTACTAAGCATTGAAATAGAGTTTTCAGCTCCTGCTGAATTTACAGGTATGAAAAAGAAGGTCTCAAAGTGTTGGGAGATGAGATATGGTGGGGGTAGTGACAGGATCTCATCTGTGTTTTCAGAGAGAAAACATGGCGGCAGAACTACAATGCAGAAAGACTGAATTCATGAGCCCAGTTAGAAGACTCTTCCAGTAACGTGGATGAGAACGGATTACTGCATGAAATTGGGAATTGGTACTGGGGATAGAGAGAGGGATTAAACATATTTAGAAGTTGACTGGGAACTGAGAAATAATCGGAGATTATTAGCCGGGAGGAACTGAGGAGATATTTTTGATCCCAGGAGGTAGCTCTAAAAATATTATTTCTTAGCCTCTTTTTGTGGTACTCTCCTAGAAGTATCCTGGAACTGCTAAAAATTCATTAGTGGCTTATTTTGGAATTACAGTCATGTCTTTACTGAACAGCCCTGTCAAGTAGTTAATGATATGTAAAACTCTGAACTGGGAAGAGCTCTTTAAATTAAATCAAAGATCCTTAAATCAAAGATCATTTTATTGTATTTTGTAAATTCGGATTTGCTTTTCTAAATGAATCATACCTATCTTTCAGAGTGTATTTTCTAGTCCCAGAACTGTGAGGAAAATATTATTAGTTTTCAATATGATCAAAGGGAAACCAAACTCAACCTGTTAGCTTTCTAAATATCAACATCCTATACTATACTATAGATTTTAAAAGCTCTAGTAAAACTAAGTTAGCAGCTGTCTTGAAACTCTATTCCTAAGATGATATTTTTCCCATTACTGCTATTACTACTTTTACTAATAATAATTCCACTATTACTCTTAACTATAACTATCATCACCACTACTATTAAAACTGGCTTACTTTATTAACTTCTTTTCTGTATTAGAAACTGTTGCACATTTTATGTGTATTAATTCATTAATTCCTTGCTGATGGTCATATTCACAACAGTCACATTTTCCCTACTTTATTAATGAGAATACTGAGACACAGGGAGGAGAAATCAGTTGCCCAAGCTCCCACAATTATTAAAGAAGGAGCAACAGGGAGCCTGTTGGGATCCAACCCTGTTGCAGACTTTTACTTTGGTGGTCACCAATAAACCACACCTCCCACTATTCCTGTCCCCAGTGGAATGCCCTTTCACACTGACTCTAAGCTTGGCCACATGACTTATTTTGGACAATGAGACATTAGTATGTGTTATGTAAGCAGAGGCTTGAGAAGTCACTTCCCCACTGGTGTTTGCTATTAGGTATTTTGGGGATCCAGATGCCATGTGTTAAAAGGCTAAGCCACCTGGAGAGGCCACTTGAAGGAGAACTGAGGCCCTCTAGTCTCAGCCAAGAGAGTCCTCTCCGCCATGGCAGCCCCAGACACCATCAGACTGTGACTACAGGAGAGACTCCAATCAAACCCAGTGGAAGAACTGCCCAAGTGAGTGCAAGCAACCTACAGAATCGTGAGAGGTGATGAAAAAGTTTGTTGAGATGACTTGTTAAACAGTAGTGAAAAAAAAACACAAAATAAAACCCAATTAGATTATGCTTCTAGCCACTTTGCTATCCTGAGGAATCTTATCCTAAATAGATAGATAAATATATATAGAGAGATATAGATATATATATCTTATTGAGTACTTCTTTACTGAGTGCTTATTGTAGCTTTTTATGATTTTAAATCTCTTGTGTGGTATACTACATTACTTATAATTATAAATTTCTACCTTAAATCCAAAATATATCCTGGGAATTAAAAACTAACAAACTACTTATCCATTGCCTAGAAAGTTCAGTTTTTATCACAATAACCAATTTTTAGAAAGGATTAGACCTATTTCACTAATTCTGCTAAGGATTTATAACAGTACTGTTCACTCACTTCTTCAATCATTCAACAAATAATTAACATTTATTGCACAAATACTATGTGCCAGTAACCACGTTAAGCAGTCTACATATATTTGCTTTTCACAACCTCAAGGCTGTACGAGGGATGGGAATGTATCAGAAACCATGCCAGAGGCCACAGCTGGTAAGTGGCAGAGCCTGGCCAGGCTCAAGTTCATCTAACTTGAGTCAAAGCTCTTCCCCCACATTCTGTTGCACTTGGTGTCACCATATAAGCAGCAGGCACTAATCAAATCCTAGTAGATTATGGCAGTTAAGGCCCTAGAATCTGACTGAAAGCATTACTGAATGAATATATAGTCTTATTAAAAAGGCATTCAAAAATGCCTATTTCTAGGTTCAATTTGAATTTATATAGTGTAAATTTAAGATAAATCTATAGATTATTTTAAAATTAATTTATAAATGCAGATTAATGTTTAGGGCATAAAATTCTTTTTTGTGTGGGTGAAAGCTTGCCTATATGTTAAGTTGCAAAGATTTTAAGCTTCTGCTTAGTGAAAGTTAATGCTTAAATTGTTAGCTCAGTCCTCTCCTCAGGCAGGAGTCCCCCTGGGACTATCCTAGTCAAGCTGGGTGCACAGGTTAGTTCTCATGTAATGTATCACAGTGAATTCTATATGTTTTATTCACCAATCTACCTCCTCATTCTCTTCCACTCACACTAGACTGTACAGACTTTCAGAATAAGAACTATTTTAAAAAAAATCTATGCTGTCATACAGCATCTTTGGTGAAAGAATAAGTCCCTGGGTAGAGGAAGGCCTCACTGCAATGTTTCTCCTTCCTCTCCCCAGTAGCCAGCCACTGGGTGAGAAAACCCATTCATTCTACTGAGAGATAATAGTGATAATGTAACTTTAAGTAATAATGTAATTTTAAGTAATTATGAAACAACATTTTTGTTATCTTAAGTCACTTTTTTCCTTTTCCATTTCAAAAAAGTTTGACTTATATAATATGGGTTTAAGGACCAGAAAATGATACAGAAAGAAAGAGAAATTCCTAACACAAAAGTGCTGTATAAGCCTCTATATTGTTTTGATAGTTAACATCCAAAGCATATCTTGGGAAGAATAAACTCCTCACAGTAGAGGCAGAAGTAGTGATGTCTGAACTGACTTATGAATGATTAGAATGAGTTGTTTGAGTAGATGTTTATAATCCTTTCCACTATTAATGGTAGAAAAATAGGGGTTAAGACATCGGAGTGCTTAACAGCACATATTAAGTATTAATGATCTTATATACTAAGCTAAGTATTTAAACATGAATGGAAAGCACTACATGGGTATGTCTTTGATGGACATGGAAATTCAGAATCAGATAGGTCAGAATATTATGAATTATCACAATAAAGGAAAGCTTGAGGGGTATTCTAAGAAGGACCAACAGACTCCAAGAAATATTAGGCTTTTACGATATATGATTATGCAAAATCCTACTAAGTCACATAATAAGAAGTCACAGTAATATGGGACAGTTGTAATTATATAAAGATTTCCTTTAGTAAGCAACCTTTCCAAGGCAGATCTTTTACCTAAAAGCTAAATGCTAAATACTTCGACATTGGCAGAAGGTGAACAAGAACAAATGAATGTAAACTTTCTGAAAATCAGAAAGACTTTAAGGAAAACTTCCAGCTTAGAATAAATACGTGTTTAATTTGCTTTCAGATTCCCTTCTACTTGACTGGTTTTAATCACCATGACGAAAATTAATAAATGATTTGTCAGTGTTTAGGAGACAATATCGTCTCCATCTGGTATATCGGAGGCTTGTGAAAACATTTTCCAGCACTATCCAGTGACAGAAAACATTGGTAAGGTAAGCTCTTGGAGCTGACATGCAGCAGTTGATTACCGATGGAAGCTACAGAAAAGGATGATTGATATAAACAGGCTCTGCCTGGGCTTCACGGCCTCATTACATTAAGCAGTGCTATTTCAGGAGACTTTTATATTTTAATTTCCAAGAGTCCATAGGGTAATGGATTTTTTTCTTCTTTTTGTTTGATCTTTGATATTTAAGACCAACTTCTGTGTTTTGTTTATTTTTTCTTCGCATTGGAAAAAGAACATAAAGTGAGTGACAACACATAATCAGGGCTAATTGGTATTTTTCAGAGAAAAAAAAAAAGAAAACACCTTTTATGATGAGCCAAATGCAAACATTTTACAAATAGGGTATCTTGCACCAAATAATCATGTCAGGAAAAAAAAAATGGCTATGTTGCATGCATGGAAGTATTTGTTTTAATCACAGCAAGTGGTTTTCATTTATATTTCCCTAAAATTTGGCTATTACACAAAGCAAGTACTTTAAAGGACTAAATGATTGTCTTCTCCCTGAAGGAAAGAAACTGAAAGTTGATTTCAAACTGAAAGGAATGATAGAGACAAAACATTTTAAATAAAAATAAATAAAGGGGGTAGGTAAACCATTCAGTGGTCAGCTTGTTTAATGTAAGAAGATGATTCATATTCCCCTTTTTAAAAAAACTTACTATTTTTTCACTCTAGAAATGATCACAATGATGCAAGCTAAGTATTCCTCAATATACTATCCAATATGTAAGGGTCTCCTTGCAGCACTGTTGGTAAGGTCTGTGTTGCCGAAACAGGTGATGACAGCAGTACTATTTTGTGTTATTTTAGCCGTCACTAGCCTTCCTAGTATTTTTCACCACTCCCACTTGCTGGCAGTATATCATGGCACAGTTTCAACAGAATTCTACTATGAGCTGTGAGCTAACTGGGAAATGTCAACATGTAAAGCCATGTCTAGAATTAACCTGTCTTTAACAAGGGCAAACTCCCACACTCTCTTTTCTCTCAAAACTTAATTATAGCAGAAGTATAGAAGAAAGGGGGGAGACAGTTGGATGATGAGATGCTAGAGACAATTCTATAACCAAAAGATAAGATATATCACGCAAAACCCACCATGAACATTTTCTTATGGAACTAGAAAATAATATGGTTCAACTTGTCAGAGAACAAAACTCTTCTAATTAAGAACCACACGGCCATCTGAGTAAGACTCTCTATCCCTCCAAAGTGAAAGGATTGTGTCCTTCAGCTTATTCTAATGCATGTCATGTCCCTTCTTCTGTGGAACATCTGACTTTAATTGAACAGCTATTGAGATTCCTGCTGTGACATCCTAGAAGTATCATCACACTTTAAGGAGTCAGCCTTGGCTGTTGATCTGTCCCTTATCCCCTTTAATGACAAGAGGTCAACATTCTATCTCAAACCAAGTTATACACTACATGATGGCTTCTCTTAGCACTGCCCCATGCCTGTTGACCTTGAAAAATGACTGGTAACCATCAGACAAATCAGCAAAACCCCTGAAGGTCATGGCCCCTGTGTAACCTAATCAGCATCTCTAAATAATTTGTCAGAGTCAAGTTGAGAGTCACATACTCAAAAGACACTACTGCCTGCATATCTAAAACCTTTCTTGGATAAGAAGTGGATTTATAAGGATATCTGTGGAAAGACTATGGAAATAAAAAAAGAAATGTTAAAAACTTTGGTAAGATTTGAGAAAACAAAAAAATAAAAGGTGGTTTTCAGATTTAAAACAATTGATGAAAGCATTTCCTGATTCTCAGCAGTATGAGAAAATTTCACCAAGAAAAGAACAGAGATTTAAATTCTGGACTATTGTCAATACAAGTGGCCTCTGACAATGCTAATAGCATCCTGGGGATCATAAAATGACATGAAAAAGAGCTCAGATATTGTCTCATGAAATCATTTCTCATTCAAGCTGTTTATCCTTTGTCCTCTCATAAATTAATGTATTTTAAACCCCACCATGAGGGAGAATAAATATAAGAATTCCTCACTCTTTCTTGCACATGTACATTTCAAAGCTCCTCACACTGTCCTAGCACAAAACAAACAAAACACAATGTATTTCCAACATAGTTTTGATCGAGGCTCCATTTAAATACACCATTTAAATACTCAAATAACAACTGTGGATGATGTGAATATGTTGGTGGGGTCCACTAAAGCACGTAAAGAGGTGCTATCTAAACGTAGGCTATAATGGCATAAACTGTGAGTTTGGTTTAAATGATATAAATTTAAAGTTCAGTTAATTTTGAAAGGATGGGTACAGACTCTGACAAAATTAAGGTCATCACCTTATAACTACTACTTCTGAACTCCTGACTTCCAGATCTTATTATACCTAGATTTGACCTCACGATGGCTGAGAGCCAGCTTGTAAATTACCTCCTGGGCAGTTCCACCTGAATGGTTCTTGGGCACCTAAATCTCAATCTGACCAGAACAGAATCTCTCATCTCTCTTCCCAGCCCCACCACTAACCTGCTCCTTCTTTGGCTCCCACCATCCATCCTGCATGCAATAATGTAGATAAGAAGCCTCATCTTTAGCCTAGAAGCCCTCACTTCCAACCAGTCTCTAAATCTTGGGATTCCTCCTTGATTTCTCTTAAATCTCATCCCTTCTCTATTTTTAGTGTCTTTATCAATTGTCAGGCCTTCCTTGTTTCCTAGCTGGACTTTAACAGTATTTTCTACTATGGCTCTTTCTGCCTCACGTTTCTCTTCACTCTTCAGGCATATCTGATATTGATGGTCCACTGCTTCAACTGGTTGCCCACTACCCAGAAGACAAAAATTCATCTAAACCCTTTCTTTTTGTCCAGAACATCACTTCCAATCTTCAAATCTCTTTCCTTGGTATACTTCCTACTTTCTGACCCTGGAAAAATAACTGCACAACCTGTTTGACCCTGGCCTTCTGGACACCAGGGGTTGGGATGCCCTACTTTCCTTATCTGCCTTTTGAATGCCCCTGGGTATCTCTAAACAGAGAAGACCTTTTTTCCACAGTTTCTTGTTTATATCTTGTTTTGTACAATAATTTTGCACATATGTATCTCTTTTCCCACCAAAATGTAAGCTCCTCAAAAAATAATCCATTCACTGTTCATCTCTCTCTCCTTAGCACCTATCATAATGCATAGTGCATAGGAGGCAGTTTAATAATGTTGAAGAGTAAATAAATGAAGCAAGAAAGATAAAAGAAAGATAAAAATAAAGAAAGCTGCTTTACTTCTTGGATTCAAAGCCATATAAGTAAGATGGAAAATACAGAGGAAAACTAAGGGCATTATGTACAGTTCCTAGTCAAACGTTAGTTAAATATTATTTAGTTAAATATTATTTATAAGGAAGAAAACGGGGGTGAGCCCAGGTGGCTCAGTTGGTTAAACTTCTGACTCTTTTTTTTTTTAAGATTTTATTTAGTTATTTGACAGGTAGAAAGGCAGACAGAGAGAGAGAGAGAGGGAAGTAGACTCCCTGCTGAGCAGAGAGCCTGATGCGGGACTCGATCCCAGGACTCTGAGATCATGACCTGAGCCGAAGGCAGCGGCTTAACCCACTGAGCCACCCAGGCGCCCCAACTTCTTTATTTCAGCTCAGGTCATGATCTCAGGGTTGTAAGGTCAAGCCCTGTGTCAGGCTCTGTGTTCAGTGAGGAGTCTACTGGAGAATGTCTTTCTCCCTCCCTCTCTCTCTGCCCCTCCCCCTGCTTACACACACTCTCTCTCTAAAATGAATAATGAATAAATAAATCTTTAAAAAAAGAAGAAAACTGAGTCCCTAGCAAACATAATGCTAATTATATTAAAAGCCAGAGGTACCTTGTATTGTATCATTAGTAGAAAAAATTAAAAATAGTTACAGATAAAGGTAAAGTTCCAGGAAATGTAGATTTCATTTTCAATAACAACCTGACTAAAAGCAAATTAAATATTCTCACTGAAAAACTGAAACTGGCATCATCATCCTATTACTATTTGCCATTTCATGGTTATTAGTGTTTTCAGGGTCTGAGGTATGTGGCTTGGCATCACTTGTGTGTATGAACATCTACTTCGTTTAAGGCACTAGACTTTGGGGAAGAGACAAAGACTCCTATGTGACTGTGATGCAGAAGTACATTCTCAAAAAAGAAATAAAATGTGAAGCTCCACAAGTTCCTTAGTTCAGGCCAGCTTTCTTATTGCAGAAGATTTACTATAAAGATTGAGCTAAAAAAAATTGCAAAAAATCTTAACATCAGTATAGCAGATGTTAGACATACTTTGAGCTCCAGATGTCCACAAACAGCCTTGCTACACTTAGTCAGACCCATGGGTCACCCACCCCAGAATCACATGTCTTTATAGTGATCAAGGGACGTTTGTGGGATGCCATGGTTTTCCTTCAAAATGCCAAACTTAACATGATAAGCAACTATTTCTCAAACATCCCCAGTTTCCTAAATAACTTACTGAAAAGCTATCATCCTCAAGTTGATTTAAATTCTTCCTGAAAAACAAAATTTACTATAGACTCCCGATCTGGACCTAGGGAATTGGCTGGACTTGAATCAGAATTGTTTTCAGAACTGTAGGATGAGAAAGCCCAACACAGAGGACTTTAAAGGGATTTCACCAAGGGCAGGGAAATACTGTCCACAATAATTGTGTAAATATAGAGCCATTTTTAGAAATCACCTTCAGTTTAATATAAATAAATTTCATATTTTCTCATTAGTAAATGAGCAGAAACTAACATAACTATAAAAGTAGAAAAAAAAGCATAAGCTATAACTTTGTCACACATCTTTATTACCTTTAAAAATAACTAATGAAAAACATTCACCAAAGGGGGAAAAAAAAAGAAAGAAACACCAAATGGTGGGGAAGAAAAAGAAGCTGTAAAGGGAAAAGCCAAAAGATCCTTTTAAGTGTAAGACACATAAATTTTTCTTTCTCTTTCTTTTTTTTTTTAACTACCCTCCTCTGTGAAAAAAGGTTTTATGTGATCAGTCAGAACTTCTAGATAGTAACTAAAACAGAAGAAAAAGGATAGTAAAAAGAGGTAGAGTGCAACCATCAAGACCAAAACAGAGTTCATGTTCTTCATATCACTCCTAGAAATATTTATCTCAAAAAGAAAAGAAGATAAATTTATCATTTGTAAAACCTCAGATGTTAAAGTCCTCTCTAAATCGTCTTAAACCAAAATTCTTTACAAAATCCACTTTGGCATCAGATACAATATCTTACTTTAAACTGCTTCAGAGTGAGATTTAAACAGCTACTTCCATGTTAAAAATTAGTGAATTACTTATTAGGTTGTATCTTCCTTAGCTTTCTTTATCCATGTTTAAACATAAGATATTTATGGAATCATTTTTTTGGATGAAAATTTTCATCCATCTTTAGAAATACTGAATTAATTCTAAATTTTACTTTTGTATTAATACTTGCTAAGAGATATATCAAACTGACATTGAAGTAATATACTACTACAGGATCAGGATTTCACAATGGCATTTCATAAGTCCAAAGCAATTTCTCTATCTCCTGAAATTTTAAAATTTAAAATTCCTTCATGATATTCCTGACATGCAATGGGAGAGCTATATGGATGGATATATATATATATATATATATATATATACACACATACATATACATATACATACATGGATATATGTGTGTGTGTGTGCGTGCGTGTGTGTGTGTATCCAAAGACTTGAAATATCTAAGTACTGAATTTTTGGTAATTATGGAGGAGGCCAAAAAACAGATAGTAGGAATTTTAATTGAATTAGAGGTATACACTTGATTTGCAATCAGGATGTTTCCTTACTAAAGACCACAGACCAAATTATTATATCACATATTTAAAGACAGACAAATAATAGTGAGGAATGAAAGTAAAGATCTTGCCAATGAATTTCATTCTCTGTAAGTAAAATTACACTACCATAAAAGCTGTTATTCTGTATAGATGTCCTGAAGATATTTTGTTTTGTCAGTTCTGCAAACTTTTCTTTTCTGATTGCTAATTTCAACTCTGGAAATCAGTCAAATAAACACAAACACACAAAATGTGGCTGAAGAAGCAAGTTTAGAAGTTTTGTTATATTGGGCAAGTAAAGCAGTTAACATTTCTTCCAGATACTGTTAATTTAAAAACTACATTTTTTCGTTCCATTTATGATTGGGCAAATGTTCTTTAAATAATATATCTATCTTACTACAGAGATAATCCATAAAAGTTATTGCTTTAGATAAAATAATTTTTGGTATCAATTAAATTTTAATATCAATAGGAAAATTAGAATTATAAAGCAAGCTCCATTTATAATTTTATGTTCACACATATGTGGCAGGAATGTGATATAATTTTTTTTTAAATATGGGAGGGGGGTGATCCAGGATGGTGGCACAGAAGATCCTGAACTCATCTCCTCCCACAGACACACTGAATATACAGCTACATATGAAACAATCCCCACTGAAGAAGACCTGAAAACTGGGTGAACAGCTCCTTCACAACACACAGTAAAAGAGATGGGTTGGAGAGGCAGAGATGTGTGTGGTCTTGCCAAAAATCTCACACCTGATGCAGTGACCCACAATTAGGAAAGATCTCACAAATCCAGAGTTTCTCCCTGAGAAATGAGGAGTTCATACCCCTTATCAGGTACTCCAACCTTGGGACCTGCAACAAAAAGATGAGCCTCCAAAACACCTGACTTTGAAAACCAATGGACTCTAGGGATGAGATACTTTTTTAAAGAGCTTGCCTATGGACTCACTCACCCAAGAGACCAGCACAAAGGCAGCAGTTTGAAAAGTGCCCAGATTATATGTGGGAAAGATTCATTTGCTAATATTACAGGGTCTGCTGGAGGGGGAAGGGCCTGTTGGAACTCTGTCTGGGGAACAGAGGTGCTGGTAGGTATCTTTTTTGCCCTCCTCCTCTACCTTGATAGCACAGGTGGACCCTGCACAGGGGGGTCCTGGCCCTGTCCTTTTCTGCCACTGTGTGAAAGTGGGTGGGTATGCCCTGGCCCTGCAATCTCCCATGGCCCCATGAAAGCCAGTGGGAGATACACAAAATAAAAAGATGTAAAATGTAACATCAAAAACAAAACACAGAAGGTGGGTGGTTAAAATGTAGAATTTTAGAATGTGTTCAAACTTAAGTTGGCTATCCACTGAAAATAGACTGTTAATATATAGGATATTATATTTGATTCACATGGTAACCACAAAGCAAAAACCTCTAGTAGATGTACAAAAGATAATAAGAAAGGAATCTATGGATAACACTAAAGAAAGTCATCAAATCAGAAGGAAAAAGAGGAAGAGAACAAGAAAGCAACAGAGAGGAACAATAAAACAGCCAGAAAACAATTAATAAAATAGTAGTAAGCCCATATATATCAATGATTACTTTAAATGTAAATGAACTAAATTCTTCAATCAAAAGACAGAGTGTCTGAATGGATTAAAAAAAATTGAAACCAAGCTATATGCTGCTTATAAGATACTTCGGATGCAAATATGCACACAGACTGAAATTGCAGAGATTGAAAAAGATATTACAAATAAACAGAAACCCAAATAAAGCCTGTGTGTCCATACTTATATCAGACAAAACAGACTTTAAAACAAAGATTGGGGGGGGGGTGCCTGGGTGGCTCAGTGGGTTAAAGCCTCTGCCTTCGGCTCAGGTCATGATCCCAGGGTCCTGGGATCGAGCCCCGCATCGGGCTCTCTGCTCCGTGGGAAGCCTGCTTCTTCCTCTCTCTGCTTGCTTCTCTGCCTGCTTGTGATCTCTGTCAAATAAATAAATAAAAACAAAACAAAACAAACAAAAAAACCCCAAAGATTGTAGGGGCTCCTGGGTGGCTCAGTGGGTTAAAGCCTCTGCCTTCAGCCCAGGTCATGATCCCAGGGTCCTGGGATCGAGCCCCACATCGGGTTCTCTGCTCAGCAGGGAGGCTGCTTCCTCCTCTCTCTCTGCCTGCCTCTCTGCCTACTTGTGATCTCTGTCTGTCAAATAAATAAATAAAATCTTTAAAAAAAACACAAAGATTGTAAATAAAAGACAAAGAAGGGCATTACATAATGATAAAGGGTCTATCCAACAAGAAGATATAATATTTGTAAATATTGATGCACCTAACATACAAGCACCTAAATATATATTACCAAATATTAGCAGACCTAAGGGGAGAAATTGACAGCAATACAATAGTAGGATTTCAATATTCCTCTTACATCAATAGATAGATCATCCAGACAGAAAAGCAATATGGAAATATTGGCCTTAAAGACCACTAGACCAGCTGGACTTAACAGATATGTACAAAACATTTCATGCAAAAGTAGCAGAATACACATTCTTCTTAAGTGCACATGAAGCACTCTTCAGGATAGATCAAATGTTAGGCTACAAAGAAAGTCTTTATAAATTTAAGAATACTGAAATGATATCAAATATTTTTTCAGACCACAATGGTATGAAACTAAAAATCAGTTATAAGACAAAAACAAACAAACAAACAAATAAATCACAAACATGTGAAGAGTAAACATGATGCTACTGAACAACCAATGGGTCAATGAAGAAATCAAAAAAGAAAAAAAATGCTTTGAGACAAATAAAGTGGGAAAATAACAATCTATGAACAATCTATGAACACCACAAAAGCAATTCTAAGAAAGAAGTTCAGAGTGATATAGGTCTACCTCAAAAAAGAAAAAACAAAAAACAAAAAACCCTAATATAAACAATCTAACTTACAATTGAAGAACTTAGGAAAAAAAGAACAAATCCCAAAGTTAGTAGAAGGAAGTAAATAATGAAGATCAGAGCAGAAATAAATGAAATAGAGACTAAGAAGACAACAGAAAAGATCTGTGAAACTAAAAGTTGGTTCTTTGAAAAGATATGCAAAACTGACAAATGTTTATCTAAACTCACCAAGACAGAAAGAGAGAGGGCTTAAAAAATAAAGTCAGAAATGAAAAACAAGTTACAACTTATACCACAGAAATACAAAAAGCATTTTAAGAGATTATTATAATTACATGCCAACAAATTGGACAATCTAGAATAAATGGATAAATTCCTAGAAACACAAAGTCTTCCAAGACCAAATCACAAAAAAAAAAAAAAAAGAAAATCTGGATAAACTAGTCACTAAAAAGGAGATTTAATCAGAATCAAAATCTCCCAGCAAATCAAAGTCCAGGTCCAAAGAGCTTCACTGGTGAATTCTACCAAACATTTTCTTCCCATTCTCTTCCAAAAAACTGAAAAGGAGGTAATGCTTCCACACTCATTTTACATGGTCAGCATTACCCTGATACCAAAGCCAGAAAAAGACACCACACACAAACACACACACACACACACGCACGCACACACACAAAATCACAGACTGTGTCCCTGATGAACACAGGTGCAAAACTCTTCAAGACAATATTAGCAAACTGAATTCAACACACTGAAAGGACCATAAACTGTCATCAAGTGGGACTTATTTTAGGGATACAGGATGATTCAACATCTGCCAATCCATCAACATGATATACCACATTAACAAAAATGAATGATACTAGTCACATGATCATTTCAATAGATGCAGAAGATACATTTGACAAAATTCAACATCCATTTGTGATAAAAACTATCAAAAAAGTAGATGTAGAGGAACGTACCTCAACATAATAAAGGCCATGTATGACAAGCCTACAGCTAACATCATACGCTATAACAAAAAACTGAAAGCTTTTCTTCTAAGATCAGGAACAAGACAAGGATTCCCACTCTTGCCATTTTTATTCAACATGGTACTGGAAATCCTAGCCAAGCAATTAGGCAAGAAAAAGAAATAAAAGTTACCCTTTATTATTTATTATTTGTGTGGTTTTTGTATCAGAGTAATGTTGGCCTATTTGCAGATGACACAATTGTATACATAGAAAACCTTTAAGATTCTACAAAAAAACTATTAGAACCAATAAATTCAGTAAAGTTTCAGGGTACATAACTTTTATACATTTTTAAAATATTTTATTTATTTATTTGACAGACGGAGATCACAAGTAGGCTGAGAAGCAGGCAGAGAGAGGAGGAAGCAGGCTCCCTGCCTAGCAGAGAGCCCGATGCGGGGCTCGATCCCAGGACCCCGGGATCATGACCTGAGCCGAAGGCAGAGGCTTTAACCCACTGAGCCACCCAGGCGCCCCGACTTTTATACATTTTTATACACTGATAGTGAACAATCAGAAAGAGAAATTAAGAATCCCATTTACAATTACATCAAAAAGAATAAAATACTTGGGAATAAATTTAACCAAGGAGGTGAAAAACCAGTACACTGAAAACTATGAGACAATAATGAAAAAAACTGAAGACACAAATAAATGGGAAGATATCCCATGCCATGGATGAGAAGAATTAATGTTAAAATATCCATATTACCCAACATAATCCACAGATTCAATGCAATCCCTATCAAAATTCCAAAGGCACTCTTCACAGGAATAGAACAAACAACCCTAACGTTTGTACAGAACCACAAAAGACACAGAATTGCCACAGCAGTCTTTAGCTGGAAGCACCACACAACCTGATTTCTAAATATGTTTCATAGTTACACTAATTACAACAGTATGGCACTGGCATAAAGATAGACATACTGACCAATGAAACAGAAGAGAGAGCCCAGAAGCAAATCCATGCATATATGATTAATTTACAATAAAGTAAAGGTCAATTAATTTATAGTAAAGTTAAATTTACTTTAAAGTAAAGTAAATTTACTATACAATAGGGAAAGGTTAGTCTCTTTAATAAACAGTGTTGGGAAAACTGAATCATCACATGCAAAAGACTGAAACAAGGCAACTGTCTTATACCATACACAAAAATTAACTCAAAATGGGTTAAAAACCTGAATGTAAAACCTGAAATCATAAAACCTACTAGAAGAAAACACGAATGATCAGCCCCCTGACACTGGTCTTGGAAATGGGATTTTGGATCTGACTCCAAAAGCAAAGACAACAAAAGCAGAAATAAGTAAGTGGGACTACCTCAAACTAAAAAGTTTCTGCACAGTGAAAGAGACCATCAAGAAAATGAAAAGTCAACCTTTCAGTGGGAAAAAAGTATCTGTAAATCATACATCTGATAATGGGTTAATATCCAAAATATATGAAGAACTCATACACTCATCAATTGAAAAAAAAATCATTCTTTTTTTTAAAAGGGGAGGCAGAGAACCTCAATAGACATTTTTCCAAAGAAGACACAGATGGCCAACAAGCACATGAAATGATGCTCAACGTCACTAATTATTAGGGAAATGCAAATCAAAACCACATTACCGCAAAGATAGGAAATAACAAGTGTTGGGACACCTGGCTGTCAGTACAGTATACAATTCTTGATCTTGGGTTGTAGGTTTGAGCCCCACACTGGGTGTGGAGATTACTTACACACAACATTTTAAAAGAAAAAAGAAATAACACGTGTTGTCAGGGATGTGGAGTAAAAGGGGTCCTCATGCACTGTTGGTGGGAATATAAACCGGTGTATCCAGTACAGAAAAAATATGTAAGTCCCTCAAAAAATTAAAAATAGAATTACAGGGGCACCTGGGTGGCTCAGTGGGTTAAAGCCTCTGCCTTCGGCTCGGGTCATGATCTCAGGGTCCTGGGATCGAGCCCCGCATCGGGCTCTCTGCTCAGCAGGGAGCCTGCTTCCTCCCTTCTCTCTCTGCCTGCCTCTCTGCCTGCTTGTGATCTCTGTCTGTCAAATGAATAAATAAAATCTTTAAAAAAAAAGAATTACACACGATCCAGTAATTCTACTTCTGGGTATTTATCAAAGAAAACAAAAACACTAATTCAGGGGCACCTGGGTGGCTCAGTGGGTTAAAGCCTCTGCCTTTGGCTTGGGTCATGGTCCCAGGGTCCTGGGATCGAGCCCCGCATCGGGCTCTCTGCTCAGCAGGGAGCCTGCTTCCTCCCTTCTCTCTCTGCCTGCCTCTCTGCCTGCTTGTGATCTGTCAAATAAATAAATAAATTCTTTAAAAAAAAACCAAACACTAATTATTATATTTTTACGTTTATTGCAGCATTATCTATAATAATCAAGATAAGAAAACATCCTAAGTGTTCATCAGTGGATGAATGGATACTTTGTGGTATGTGATATATATATTTATACTACATTTTACTATATTATGTGTACTATATAATATATATAATGGGATACTATGTAATAAAAAAAAGGGATAAGTCTTTCCATCTGTTACAACAAGAAAGGACCTTGAAGGTATTACACTAAGTTAGATAAGTCAGAGAAAGACAAATACCTCACTTACATGTGCAATATAAAAAACAAAACAAAACAAAACAAAACAGAGGCGCCTGGGTGGCTCAACAGGTTAAAGCCTCTGCCTTCGGCTCAGGTCATGATCCCAGAGTCCTGAGATCGGCCCTGCTCAGCGAGGAGCCTGCTTTTCTCTCTCTCTCTCTCTCTCTCTCTCTGCCTGCCTCTCTGCCTACTTGTGATCTCTGTCAAATAAATAGATAAAATCTTTAAAACAAAAATAAAACAAAACTCACAGATACAGAGAACAGAATGGTGATTTCCAAGGGGAAGGAGGATTGTGGGGTGGGTGAAATGAGTGATGGGAGTCAAGAGGTACAAACTTCCAATATGTTCCAACTTCCAATATTCCAATAAAATAAATATGTCATGGGGATGTAATATACAGTCAGTAATACTGTACTACATATTTAAAGTCAGTGATACTGTACTACATATTTAAAGTCAGTGATACTGTACTACATATTTAAAGTTGCCAAAAGAATAAATCTTGTAAGTTTTCATTACAACAAAAAAATTTTTGCAACTTTATATGGTGATGGATGGTAACTAGCCTCATTGTGGTGATCATTTTACAGTGAATAAAATACTGAATCACTATGGTATACAACAGAAACTAATATAATGTTAACTGTCAGTAATACCAAATAAAAAAAAATTTTTTTAAAGATTTTATTTATTTATTTGTCAGAGACAGAGGGAGAGAGAGCAAGCGAGCACAGGCATATTGTAATTTGCAGAGGGAGGGAGGCAGAGGCAGAGGGAGAAGCAGGCTCCCTGCCGAGCAAGGAGCCCGATGTGGGACTCGATCCCAGGATGCTGGGATCATGACCTGAGCCGAAGGCAATCGCTTAACCAACTGAGCCACCCAGGCGTCCCCCAAATAAAAATTTTTAAGTATAAATTCGAGTCACTTGAATTAAAAAGTTAAAATTTTTATATTTTATATTTTATTATATAAACAATAAATAAAATAATAAAATAAATAAAATAAAAATTTTATTTTTATAAAAATAAAATTAAAAAATAAAAAATAAAAAGAAATATATAATTTATTATATAAATAATTATTATATCTAAAATATTTTATATTTATATCATTTTGAAATTATTGGCAAGTTAAATATTCTTTAAAAGTAGGACAGTTACCCTAACAGAATCTCTAAACAAACTCATATAAATATTATTTAATATAAATATTATTTGATAGAGAAGGTACCAAGTATCTTTATTTATATATTTATTTGAGAGAGAGTACACAAGTAGGGAAAGGAGTAGAGGGAGAGGGACAAGCAGACTCTGCACTGAGCACGGAGCCCGAGTTGGGACTCGATCTCATGACTCTGAGGTCATGACCTAAGCCAAAATCAAGAGTCAGATGCTTAACTGACTGAGCCACCCAGGTGCCCCAAGGTAACTTGGGCACCCCAAGGTATCTAAACAAGCAAACAAACAAACAAAAACCCTGAACCATTCCCAAGCAAAGGCTTCCCATTGCACTTCTTTAAAGTGCCTCTGGGACAAATGCCACAAGAAGGTGAAGGCAAGTATGTTTTCTATAGTGATGCTACAAAGAAAGACAATTTTAATTATTTTACCTCCATTCTTGCAGTTTGGGTTTCATAGATAAAAGCTACAAAAATAGAAACGGAGGAGCACTAGCACTTCTACAGACCTAGGGAAAATGTTATGATGCTTAATCCAAAAGAAATTCTAATATTAACCAAAGTTAATTCACCCATCATTTCTTTTTGTTTCATAAATATTGGTCACATACAAGCTAGAAATTGTGACCCAATGAACTTTGCCCCACACTGATAGTAAATTAACCTTGTTTCTAAATGAAGTTCAGCCAGTCATATTCTGGACCACACTCATGAAGAAAATGGTAGAACTAAAATTTTTTCCACTTAAGTGTAGAGAGTTCAATTATTCATTCTGAGAACATATACGGAGCATTTTCCATGCTTACATGCGAGGCAGATACTGGGTCCTACAGATGCAGAAACAAAGAGTCCTTTATCCTTAGTGAAATTACATTAAATTAGAAACAAATTACAATATGCTTATAGAAATCTATATATATAGAAATCAAACTAATTCTTGTTATGAAAATGCAAAATTTACATGGAGAAGCAAAAGCCAAAAATAGTTAAGGCAATTCTAATAAGGAACAAAGTTAAAGGACTTACTATTTCATATCAAGCTGTATCATACAGCTATTATAATTAAGACAGTGTGATATTGGCATAAAAATGAAATAGACTCAATGGAACAGAATTTAAAAATCCACAAATAAATTTATGCGTATAGAACCACATGATTTCTAACTAATATTTCACTGAAGAACAGTCTTTTCAATAAATGGTGCTGGGGTAACTGGATATCCAAACACACAAAAAAACGAATCTTGACTCACACCACACTATATACAAAAATCAAGACCAGATGGATTGCACATCTAAACATCAAAAGTAAAACAATAAAACTTTAAAGAAAAACCATAGAAGACAATCTTCAGAAATTTGAGGTGGACAAACACTGATTAAATGGGTCACAGAAAGTGTTAACACAAAGGAAAGAAAAGATAAATTAGTTTACATTAAGTTTTTTTTAATTCTATGAAAAGAACAATTAAGGGAGTGAAAGGGAAAGCCATGGGGTGCGAGAAGATATTTGAAATATGTATATTGACAAATGACTCCTATCCTGAATATGTTAATGGCTCCAAATCAATAAGGAAAAATCAGGGCAGGGTGGAAGGGCAGAAGACTTAGCAGTCATTTCACATATGCAAACCTAGGAAAACATTCTCCAATTCATTGAAATTAAACCCACAATGCAATTTCACAATACATCCAACTGAATGGCTAAAATGGAAACATATATACACTACCAAGTGTCTCTGAGGATGTGGAACAACTGTTCCATTCTAGGAATACACCCAACAGTAAGAGGTATAGATAGTCACCAAAAGACATGTATAAGAATGTTCAGAAGTATAATATCCTCAAACCAGACCATTAGAAGTAGAATGAATAAATATTTATACTGTAATATGATACTGCAATGAAAATGAATGAACTATAGCCACATAATACAAAATGGATGGATATAATATTGAACTAAAGAAGACAGCTTCAGAAGAGCACCTACTGCATGATTTCATTTCAATTAAGTTCAAAAGAAGGCAAAACTCATCTAGGGTAGTAGATATTGGGTTAGTGGCTACCCTTCCCAGGGAGAAAGTGGTAACTTGAAGGGGACAAAGGGGGACTTCTGGGTGCTGATTATATTCTGGATGATGGATTAGATAGGTGAGTTCATGAGAAAATTTTGTTAGGCTGAACATTTATGATTTGTTCATTTTTCTCTATGTATACTATACTTCGATTAAAAGTCACTTTAAAAATTTAAAAATTATAGTAATTTCCAATTCTGACCATGATTTAATCTCCCACTATGAGCAAAAAAACTTGCCCTCCCACCAGAAAAAACTAGAAAACTGGATTAAAATATGGAGAAGCTGTTTTCAGAAAATGGATAACTAGCAGTGTAGGACTGTTTTCCCTAAAAGAAGGGAAACAAATGAAGTTATCTTTATGATCACCCCTGCATTCCTCCTGGAAATAATTTCTAGACCCCATGCAGGAAGGAGCAATCCAACCAAGGTACAGTGGTCTCGTTGAATTAAGGACACAAAGATTAGAGTTTAGAAGGCCAAGGCAGCTCTAATTTAGAAGACAAAATACCAGAGAGAAATCAGCTATGGGGAGAAGGAGTTCCAGAAATCTTTATGGGGTCCCTCTGGTTTTTTGATAAACTGTAGGATGTACTTATGTATAATAAAATTCTACAAGACCCGGCAAAGAACTATAGAGGAACTGGAGCTAACACATTCTCAGAGCTCACATAGGGCTGGGAAATTTTTATTTTATTTTATTTTTTACTGAATTATAGCTGACATACGATGTTACATTATTTTCAGAAGTACAACATAAGTGATTTGACAACTCTATACATCATGTTATGCTTACTATAAATATAGCTAACTTCTGTCACCATACAATGCTATTACAATACCATTGGCTATATTCTCATGCTGTACCTTTTATCTCCATGACTTATTCACTCCAAAACTGGAAGCTTGTACTTCTCATTCCCTTTTACCCATTTTGCCGATTCCACCCTTCCCTCCATCGCCTCGTAATCATCAATTTGTTCTCTGTATTTGTAGGTCTGTTTCTGCTTTTTTAGTTTTATGTGTTAGTTCATTTGTTTTGTTTTTTAGATTCTACATATAAGTAAAATCACATGGTATTTGTCTTTCTCTGTTTGACTTATTTCACTTAGCATAATACCCTCTAGATCCACCCACATTGTCATAAATAGCAAGATCTCTTTTTTTTTAATGGCTCAGTATACCACATCTTCTTTATCCATTCATTTATTGATGAATGCTAGAGTTGCTTCTATATCTTAGCTATTGTAAATAATGCTACAATAAACACGGGGGCATATATTTTTTCAAATTAGTGTTTTTGTTTGCTTTGGGTAAATATCTAATAGTGGAATTAATGGGTCATGCAACATTTCTGTTTTCAATTTTTTGAGGAACAGCCATGCTGTTTTCCATAGTGGCTGCCCCAATTTACATTCCTACCAACAGTGCACAAAGAGTCCCTTTTTCTCCACATTCTTGTCAACACTTGTTATTTCTTGTCTATTTGATTCTAGCCATTCTGACAGATGTATGGTGATACTTCATTTTGGTTTTGAATTGCATTTCCTTGATAATTAGTGATGCTGTGCATTTTTTCATGCGTTATTTTAAATAACCAGAGTAGAAAGATGTCATTAAAAACATGGAGCATTCAGTACAGACTCCAGAAGGGTCATATCTTTTAGTAGGACTAAACTAGCCCTAGAATAAGAGATACTCTAGATCCATTTTAAAAAACTTTAAAACAAGCTTTGAAACAATAAAGACGACCAATGAAAAACATAACTGCCTGAAAAACTAAAAATATTTTTTTAGGGGTGCCTACGTGGCTCAGTTGGCTAAGCATCTGACTTGTGATTTTGGCTCAGGTCATGATCTCATGGGTCACGAGATCAAGCCTTGTGCTGGGCTCTGTGCTCAGCAAGGGGTCTGCATGAGATTCTCTCTCTCCACTCCCTCTGCCCCTCTCCCCACTCATGGGTGCTCTCTTTCTCTCTCTCTCTTTCAAATTAATAACAAATCTTTGAAAAAATTAATTTTTGAAAGGAGGACACTGATATCCAACCATTCAACAACATAACATTTACAATGTCCAGCATCCAATCAAAAATAATAAAGAAGCTAGAAAGCATAACCCACATCCAGGAGAAAAATCAGGCCACAGAAACAGACACAGAAATGAGAGATGATGAAATTAGCAAATACTTTAAAGCAGCTATAGTAAACATGATCAAGGATTTAAAGGAAAACTATAAATAATATATTTAATAAGCACAAAAATCCCAAGCAGAATAAAGAAAATGAAATCCACTGAAAAACAAATCATATCTAAATTGCTATAAAGAAATGACAAAGAAAAAATCTTACGTGCAGCCCTCCCCAAAAGACATATATACAGAATAAGAAAGATGAAAATGACAATAGAATTCTTATCAGAAATTTATAAGCCAAAATCAATAGACTAATATCTTTAAGGTACTGATAGAAAAAACAACAACTTAGATTTCCATTTCCAAAGAAAAGTATTTTTTTACAAAAGCAAAGTAAAGATTTTTTTTCCCACAAAAAATTTGAGGGCAATCATTGACTGGATCCCTATGTATAATAAGAAAGGTTAAAGGAAGGAATATGGCAGGCATAAGGAAAATGATAGCAGATGTAAATTTTAACTACACAAGGAAGAATGTCAGAAATGATCAATGTGTGAGTAAAAGAATTTTTCTTATTTATTTATTTAAACTTTATTTTTTCATTGCTCCAAGATTCATTGTTTATGCATCACACCCAGTGCTCCATGCAATACGTGCCCTCCTTAATCTCCACCACCAGGCTCACCCAACCCCCCACCTACCTCCCCTTCAAAACCCTCAGTTTGTTTCTCAGAGCCCACAGTCTCTCATGGTTTGTCTTCCCCTCCGATTTCCCCCAACTCACTTCTCCTCTCCATCTCCCCATGTCCTCCGTGTTATTTCTTATGCTCCACAAATAAGTGAAATCATATGATAATTGACTCTCTTTGCTTGACTTATTTCACTCCTTCAGTTCTGTCCATGTTGATACAAAGGTTGGGTATTCATCCTTTCTGATGGAGGCATAATACTCCATTGTATATATGGACCATATCTTCTTTACCCCTTCGTCTGTTGAAGGGCACCTTGGCTCTTTCCATAGTTTGGTGACTGTGGCCATTGTTGCTATGAACACTAGGGTACAGATAGCCCTTCTTTTCACTACATCTGTATCTTTGGGGTAAATACCCAGTAGTGCAACTGCAGGGTCATAGGGTAGCTCTATTTTTAAATTCTTAAGGAATCTCCACACCGTTTTCCAAAGTGGCTGTACCAACTTGCATTCCCACTAACAGTGTAAGAGGGTTCCCCTTTCTCCACATCCTCTCTAACACCTGTTTACTGTCTTGTTAATTTTGGCTATTCTAACTGGTGTAAGGTGGTACCTCAAATTAATAACATTATGAATGAAAGGGGAGTGATCACAACTAACATCAAGGAAATAGAAACAATCATCAGAAATTATCATCAAAAGTTATATGCCAATAAGTTAAGCAACCTAGAAGAAGTGGATACATTCCTGGAAACCTATAAACTTCCAAGACTGAATCAGGAAGAAATTGACAACCTGAATAGACCAATATCTAGTAATGAGATTGAAGCAGGGATCAAAAACCTTCCAAAAAACAAGAGGCCAGGACCTGATGGATTCCCTGGGGAATTCTACCAAACATTCAAAGAAGAAATAATACCTATTCTCCTGAAACTGTTTCAAAAAATAGAAACAGAAGGAAAACTCCCAGACTCTTTCTATGAAGCCAGCATTACCCTGATCCTCAAACCAGGCAAAGACCCCATCAAAAAGGAGAATTTCACCCAAAGAACAAATAATCCAATCAAGAAATGGGCGGAGGACATGAACAGACATTTCTGCAAAGAAGACATCCAGATGGCCAACAGACACATGAAAAAGTGCTCCACATCACTCGGCATCAGGGAAATACAAATTAAAACCACAATGAGATATCACCTCACACCAGTCAGAATGGCTAAAATTAACAAGTCAGGAAAT
>PISX010011254.1:0-25588 GCA_004024625.1 Mellivora capensis | reverse complement strand
ATGGAGGTTCCTCAAAATGTTGAAAATAGAACTACCCTATGACCCAGCATTGCAGTATTGGGTATTTACCCTAAAGATACAAACGTAGTGATCCAAAGGGGCACGTGCACCCGAATGTTTATAGCAGAATACATATTCTTTTAAGTATACATGAAACATTTACCAAAACAGACCATATGCTGGGCCATAAGATTAGTTTTAATAAATTCAATAAAATTGAAATCAGAGAAAGTATGTTCTCTAAATATAATTGAATTAAATTAAAAAACAATAATAAATATTGGAAAATCCCTAATTATCTGGAAATTAAAGAACACAATTCAAAATAACTCCTATCACAAAGAAGAAATCATAAAATTAGAAAATATTTTAATCTGAACAATAATGATAACGCAGCCTATCAAAATTTGACCTCGGTTAGGGAACAATTTCTCAGCTAACACACAAAAAGCATTAAAGATAAAGAAAAAAAACAGTGATTAATTTAAACAAAGACATTTGAGGGAGAGCAGAGGAAGAAAACCCTTGGAAGAGGAAGAAGAAAGATAAGTCAGTAAAGGTAGGTGGGACATTAGGAGGGAACTTCTAAGAAACATCTAAGGATACAGATAGAGTGCATTTACCTTGAATTGCCAAATAAAACTAAGAGGTCAGGTAAAAGAGCAAGTAGACAGGGTAGGCAACAAAGATAATGAAACTCACTAAAATGAGTGTGTGTAAGCGCTCCAGGGTGAGGTCCAGTTCAGTGGATTTGGAAGAGATCATTAGTTGGAACACTGGTCCTACAGTAGTTCGGGTATTTACACTGGCACTTGCAGAAATATGTGGAATACATTCTGAATCTTTGTATGCTGCCCATCCCCACCCCAGCCAAAAGAATGGATGGTAAAACAAAACAAAACAAAACAAAAAAAAACCTATTTTCTCTGCTTCTAACTAAATCTAAAAAGGGCATTTACATAGTGATTCTCTATCATTGAAAAGTTAGAATAACCAAGTCCTTGTAGAATACATCTCACTTCTTCAATGTGGCACATTAGAAGTATTTCTAGGTTGTATTGATGCTGCTGCTGATTAAAAAAAAGTCAAATTACTGAATTCATGGAAAGATATTTTAGATATTTGAACAAAACTGAACATTTTCAATAAATCTTTAGTTATTTCAATCCGGAGATAGCCTGAATCTGTTATCAGTTATTCTTTCTTCCAAGAGTCACATCTATGTTTGGCTAAAGACTAAAAGATGAGTGGACAAAGAGGCTTCTCTCCTATTTTGTTTTCCAAGCAGACAAGGGTATTAACAGGTCTGCAACAAGGCTAGGCATTTCCCATGGGAGTCTACAGCAACAGCATGAATGTGAAATATTTTACTGTGTCCCTATTTTACTTAATAGATTCTTTTCTTTTTTTCTTTTCTTTTTTTTTTTTAAGAGAGAAGGAGAGAGAGAGCATGATGGGGGGTGGCAGGAAGAGGCAGAGGGAGAGGGAGAGACAGAATCTTAAGCAAGCTCCACACCAGTGCAGAGTCCCACCAAGGGGCTCCATCTCACGACCCCGAGATTATGATCTGAGCTGAAATCAAGAGTCAGACACTTAACAAACTGAGATACCCAGGTGCCCCTTAATATAGATTCTCCTCCTACCTCTGTCTTCATGACCAGGAATTAGGCAACTCTATTAATAAGGAGAGTCAGCCCAGTATATAATTGGCACAGTATGTAGTTTGTATGAGAAAACTTCAACTTTTAAAGCAAATTCATCATATCCACAGTGCTCTCACCTAATCCAAACATGGAGACAGTAACTGACGCTGACTGGAATCCAGCTTGTACATGTCCCCAAAAATATGAATAAGGAAGTATTGGCTCTGTGCTGTCTGTAATCACAGTACACATAGCTAATAGCCTTTGCAGTCAAGAATGAACAACTGATGGGGAAAAAAAAAAATCTTCCTACTCCCTTTATTCTATGTCAAACAGCCTTCATTAGGTGTTCTTGGTACCTAGCATATAACCCAAGGCATTGGAAGCGAGGGCCCCCAAACAGTGATTTCTTAATACCTTGGAGGCCCAGAGGCATTACTGTTGACTTCCTAAGGCACCTAATCTTTCCCAGGGAGAGGTTTTCCCTCCTCATATACAAGCTGATGCCCTTATCTTTAAAACAACTAAGACTAATTCATAAGTCCTAGTAATAGTCACAACAGAAGATTTTATAATAGTCACGTGTGAAAAATAAACAGGTACTCCAAGACTAATTTACTTAAGGAATAATGCGGAATCATTAAATGTGAGAGTTTTGCTTTTAAATAAAATGTGGTTAATTTGATTACTATTTATTTTGGCTTTTGCCAGATTTCAATCAATTTTTATGGCAGGATTAAGCTTCGAAGTGGAGTGTTGTTTGTATGTATGTGTGTGAGTGTGTGTTTAAATAATGGAAGCACTTTTCCAACCTTTACCATGGTTAACTAATGGGAGGTTAGCGTTGTAGATTTCGGATCTGTGTTGATCCTCAGACGTATTTATCCAAAATGCGTGCACATTTAGGTCTTGGGTAGAATGACTAGGTATGTGTATTGCAGACTCTCATTAATTCATAACAGCTTAAATTGTGATTTTTTATTTGGCATCCTACTGTGGAACCCAGTAGAGAATGCCGAAATGCTCAGCTAAACATTTTCAAATCCGTGACTCTCCATCTGGTTATTCAATCAGAAGAAAATCCCTGCAAAGAAAATCCTCTTCCTAAAGGCACCGCATTTTCCTGGCTAAGAATCATTCTGGAGAAATGTGAACAGTTTGCCTGGTTGTTCAAAAAGTTTATTTGCAGGAAAAACTAACACTATAAATATCAACCGCACTTAAAGGGAAGTGAAGAAAGAATTCCCTCATTCTGCATAATGGCAGGCTTGTTAGAAATGGTTACACATAGAAAATGGAACTGTTGCACTTATTATTTTAGAGAGCATTCTTTGAGAACTTCAAGTCACATAGAACAATCTCAAATAACTCTACTGACACAGAAGGAACAGCTACACTAATACTGTCATGTTCTAAAGGAAAAGTTCAAAGTAATGGTAATTTAGTACCTAACACCTATGTAAGGCCTCCAAAAAGAGAAAGAAAGGAAGAAAGAAAGAAAGAAAGAAAGAAAGAAAGAAAGAAAGAAAGAAAGAAAGAAAATGAAAAAAAAATCTGCTCTAAACAAGAAAGCATATACTGAGGTTCCTGGAAAAGAGTAAACTACCTGCATGATGCCTGGGATTTAGCAGTCTGTAATAAACAGTTGTCAGGTAAAGACTGGAATAGCCCACTCTTAGTTCATGGGACTTCTGTTCCCAACAAAAAGGTAGAGAATTAGCTTCCCACTCTAAGTAGTTTTTAACAGGGCCTTTTATGGATGTACTTTATTTGGGTTAATAATATTTTAATGCGTTTTTCATTGCTTTAATTCATTGGCTATCCCTGACTTGGAGAAAAATGGGAAAAGTAAACATTGCAATTATTTTTCTTTGTAAAAAAAGTAAGTCTGTTTCCAATTAGAGAATATTGGATAAAAGAAGATTTCATGTGTATGATAATGAAAAAGTGATAGGAATTGTATGGGTTAGAAGTCACTGACTTGGCTATAATATTAAATAGAATAAACATCATGTATATATGGGATGTTGGGAAACACTGTTCTTTTAAATAAAAAAGTTTCTATAATTCTTTTATCATTAAGATATAGAAAAACTTGTTTTTGAGAAACTCACCTTGATTCATTTAAAAGGAACTGTAACACAAGGCTGAAATTAATATGGCTCTTCCACCATCAATTCTTTCTTCCTACATATGCGCAATCATCCCTCCTTTGAGAGCTGCAGTCTATTCTTTCATACTCTTGAATATGGACTGGTCTATGACTGCTTTGATCAATAGAACATGATGCCTTTTGACTTCCAAGATTCGGTTGTAAGAAGACTTGTAACTTCCACCTGGTCTCTTGGAACATTCTCTCTGGTCGAAGCCAAGCACCATGTGAGAAGTCCAACTACTCTGAGAATGCCATGCTGTGAGGAAACCCAAGACAGCCATGTGAAGAGGCCTCTTGAGAGAGAAATGTCAACCAGTCATTATAGCCTGGCTCTAGACATGTGAGTTAAGAAATCTTCTGATGGCTCTAGCCTCAACTGCATTCAGCTGCCCTCCAAATGAGACTTCCCTTGCCTAGACTATCAATCCCCAGAAAAAGGAGATATATTAATAAATGGTTGTTTAAAGCCACTAATTCTGGACACCAAATAAAATCAGTATTTGTGAACTTTCAGAATAATATTTAACATTCTCCTATTACTGAATGTTTTGAAACCTGGTGAGCTTTTAGAATAAAATTAGGTAGGAACCTAATGTTCACTATTCCACAAGTTGCTAAAATTAGAAAACTGAGAGTCACATTAAACTCTCCCCTTTCATTCAGTCCCCTCATCTAACCAATCCTCAGGTTTTCTATAGTCCACCTTCCTAACATTGCTTAATTCTATCCACTCCTCCTCATCCACATTGCCACTGCCTTGTATCAGATTTGAACTTTTTTTTTAAGGATTTTATTTATTTGTCAGAGAAAGAGCACAAGCAGGGGGGAGCGGCAGGCAGAGGGAGAAGCAAGCTCCTGCTGAGCAAGGAGCCCAATGAAGGACTTGATCCCAGGACCCTGGGATCATGATCTGAGCCAAAGGCAGACGCTTAACCGACTGAGCCACCCAGGCATCCCAGATTTGAACTTCTTGTTTAAATTATACAACTGGTATTCCTCCCTCAGACCATCTAAACCTCCTTCAAATCCTCATTCTATCATCTGTAACCCAACCCTATATTTGTCCTGCACAACACTACCATAATGACATTTTCACACCAAACTCAAGCCTCTCATCTTTCTTCCTAAAATCCTTCAATGGCCCTCAATAACTGTTACAATGAAGTTTAACCTCCTCAGTCTAACATATGAGGGCTATCATGATCAAGCATCGTCCTACTTCTCAAGTCTCATCCCCATTTTTCAAAATTAAGCTAAAAAAAAAAAAAAATCACCTCTTCCAGGAAAATTTCCCTGAACTGGTCCATCTAATTTTGACACCTCTTCTCTGGGTTCCAGTGTACTCATCTGCTTTTCTACTTGTTAGTTCAGTGAACCTTGAGTTACTTTCTTGCTCTTCCTATTTAAAGTAAAGGAAGCTGGGGTACCTGGGTGGCTCAGTTGGTTAAGAGTCCAACTCTTGATTTCAGCCCAAGTCATGATCTCTGGGTGGTGAGATGGAGTTCCCTCATCAGGCTGGCTCTCTCGCTAAAAATAAATAAATAAATAAATAATAAAAGTAAGGGAAGCTAATATTAGGTCCTCAATAAATATTCCTTTAAAGAATAAATGGATTATTGAAAGACATATTATCAATTATGCAATGAAAAAAATCATAAATATCACTTCTAATTGTGAGTAAGAAATTACTTCTCTGAGGAGGGACATGTAATTCAAATTAAAGTCAAATGAGACCACTTTTCAGAAGCGGTCCCCTTAGCAAGGATGAGATAGCTTGCCAAGGAGGAGTGGACAGCAGGGGTGTCCTTGCATAAGGAAGAGCCCTCCCAAAAGTGTAGAGATGAGAGAGAAACAGAGAGTTCAGGAAGCATAAATAGATCAGAACAGCAAATGCTTCATATTCTGAAGAGCAAAATGTGAGGTTGGTATGATGGGCAGAAGCCAGAAGATGGGAGGCTCTGAGAAGGACGTACTTTATTGTGTAGGCAATGGGGAGCCATTAAAAGATTTTAAGCAGAAGAGAAACATTGGGGCTACATTTTAGAAAGCAGAAGTATGGAAAATTGATTAAAGGAGGGACAGAAAGCAGAGAGGAGTCCTCAGGAGTCTAATTCAGTAATTCAGGTAAATACAAAAGACATGGTATTGGAATTGACAGGATTCATTAACTGACTGGCTATAAGGGATGGGCATCTAAAATGCCTCCCAGAATTTTACTCTGTGTCCTTTTGTGGATGGTAATGCCAAATTAAAATAAAGTTAAATTAATTTCCAAGGATTTCTGAGAATTTAATCATGCATTTTGAGCTAATTAGAAACATTTTGTAATACAAGGGGCATGATGTTTTCAAAGAGATGATTCTGACACTGGTGTCCATTTGCCATTAAATAATCATGAAATTTGATTTTGGGGGGTTATGCCATGAATTCTCCATGGGATCCCAAAGAATCATTTAAACTTTCTATGCTTTGGTCTTGCAAATTCTTCCATACAAATAAAAAATATGTGCCTCCTAGATAATTCAATGAAGCAATTTAGAAGTCAATTTGTCTGTGTGGCAATTTCTGTTTCCTAAAGGTAAAATGAAATGGGATCTTAATTTCTTCCTCTGTTAAAATTTTTTTTTTAAAGCAGAAGGTTTAAATGATTTCAAATGGCCCTTTCAGCTCTAAAGATCAATAGCTCCATAAGTCAGAACATTTGGTTGGAGCTACACTCAACCAAGATCAGTGGTTGATCCTCAACAAGAACCAAGGGATTTATGGTGGAGGTAAGTTGTCCTATTTAAGCACTTCCTGCTGAGTGAAGTAGTACTTCCTTTTATTTGTCTTAATAGTCCTCTGTTCTTTATTGTGCTACTTTTTAATGAGGTGTTTTCATTTGTTTAACAAATATTTATTGAGTGCCTACTATGTGCCAGGCACCACATTAGGTGCTAGAGGAAAAAATAAAATGAGACGTGCTTCCTTTTGTTGCATTTTTTAAAAAAACTGTAAACCATATTCAAGCCAAAATACATCATCTTATAAAGTAATATTTATCATGTACATGATCCTGCTCTAGGAACCATGCCAGGCTACCCCATTAAACTTGATGGGCCTGAGAATAGTAAAACTATACTCTGTATAATGTATTTATAGTATATAGCAAGGCAACAAGGTCCCCGGAGAAAGGGAGGCAGGAAAACTGAAAAATCATCATGAGTGCACTTGGAACTCACAGAACATTTGTAAGCTCCCTGACTACTTTGTGACTCCATTTCTTTACCCATAAAATGGAGATAATAAGGCCTACTTCTAATATTCCTCACAGGATATTATAAGGATTAAATCAGTAAAAGCACATGAAATACTCTGAGCTTAAAAAAAAGCACTAAATAAATATTAGCTATTGTTGTTTGGTAGCATTACATAAAATCACGTTAAAGTCAAAAGCCTAGTGTAGCTATTCTAATGGAAATTTAAATCCCAAGATGAAAGCAGCAGGAGTTGAATAACTAAAACCAGGATACACCCCTAATTAGCTCTAATTAGAAACTAAAATTAAAACTGGAATTAGCTGCATGACTGAGCAATGGTTTCTCACACAGGACAACTTACAACATATCTAGTTTGTGTCTATAAAGTTAGGAAGGTGAGCAAGAGTCCCACCTGGATTGACCACTTTTGGATTCTAAAAAATGAGCCTTCATCTGGTTTACAGCTTTCAGGGAGAAACTCCTAATTGGTAGGAATCATGTCTTCCTTGAAGGTTCTATTGCTAACTCTCTAGTGCCAAGGCAGGGATATTTCCTATACCAGGATATTTGATACATGTCAGCCTCAACAGCAGAGGTTAATCAAGATTAATCTCAAGAGTTAATCTTGAGAGGTCAGCTGTAATGAAATCCCTTTGTCTCTTTTAAAAAAATTTTTAATTTATTTTTAGATGGGAGGGAGGGGGCAGCGAGGGAGAGAGGGAGAGAATCTTTAGCCAGCTCCATGCCCAGCTCGGAGTTCAACGCAGGGCTCAATCTCACCACCCCAAGATCACAACCCTGAGCTGAAATCAAGATCGGAGGCTTAACCGACTGAGCCACCCAGGCGCACCCAAATCCTTTGTCTCTTCTCAAAAACTCTGCATAGGTTTTTACCCAATGTTCTGTTACAAAATATCCAGATATTTTTTATTGTATTTATTTTTTATATATTTTACTTTTATTATTGAAGAAAATTCCTCACAAAATATTGTTGCTAAGATACTCAAAGTTAAAGCAGATACCATCACCAAACGGAGAAACTAAACGAATAAAACCTCCACCTGCCCTCACATTAGAACTATATCTAAGCTCAGCAAGAAGAAATCAGGAAGCTGTTCAGTCCCTTCCTGCAGGTCCCAGGATGGAAATCTTCCTGATTAGGGAACTAACAGACAACAATATCATGGTATTGCTTTCTCTTTCTGTGTCAGCACTGTAGATAAGAGGATAAAGGAGAACAGAGTGAGGTTTCCTTTTTCTTTTCACCTTATTCATGACGATTCTTTTGGTTACCAAAAGAAGGAATGAATGGTAAGGGTGGGTGCAGAGATTTTTGGATCCAATGATCTAGGACAGAAGGTTCTCTGATGCTAAGCATAGCTGAAAGTTGAAAGCAAGCCTTCAGGAACCACTTTTAACTACAAGCCAGCGTTCAGGGAGAATGGATAGAGGGAAAAGATTAGTTAGAAAAGTACCAAACTTTAACTAGATTTTTAGGTTCCAAAATAGTGTTTTTAAAATCCATATGCGGCTAAACCCAAACTGTTTTTAAAAGAGGCTTATTTGGATAACAAGTGGAAATTACATTATTATTAATCTCTTAGGACTGGAGTAGAAAACTGTTCTCTAACTCTCAGGCAAAGCAAATACTTTTTACTATTGATTATAATCCAGGAGACCTCACATACCTTTGTTGAAAGGTGAATAAAGCTCTTTAGGCAGGTGAATCTCTCTATAATTAAAGTATCTAAGCAAAAGTAAGCCCACAAATTCTAGTAAGTTACACAACTTTCTGAACAATACCTTCCAGTGTCTTAAAATTGTTAAGACTCAAATTCTCCCTTATACCAAATCTGTATCTATTTTGTCTTGGGAGATAAAAAAAAAACTGAAAAGTATGTCATCCCTTGGGAATTAACTCTTCATTTATATTAAAGCTATAAATCACCAGCCACCAACCACTGACTGAAATTAATGATCCTAGTTCCTATGCCATTTCCACTTAACTTCCAATTCTCCCAAACTCACAGGGTAAAAAGAAAGTGGTAGAACTCTCTGCTTTAGTTTATAAAATATACTTGTTAAAATCCTCACTCTTGCTTTCTAATTAGATTTTACACACACACACACACACACACACACACACACACCTCAGCTGAGATTTTGAAACTTTTCATAAACTTAGTGTCTTCTATTTCCAACACTTTGTTCAAGATACATTTATTTTATTTTTTAAAAGATTTTTATTTATTTATTTATTTATTTATTTGAGAGAGAGAGAGAGAGAGAGCATGAGAAGGGGGAGGGTCAGAGAGAGAAGCAGACTCCCTGCTGAGCAGGGAGCCCGATGCGGGATTCGGTCCCAAGACTCCAGGATCATGACCCGAGCCCAAGTCAGTCGCTTAACCAACTGAGCCACCCAGGGACCCATTAAGATACACTTATTAAGATTTGTTAAGCACCTACTATGCTTTCTATAAACTATTTCCATTTTAGTAGCCTGGTGTTTTCATTTTTATGACTTTCATTCCACAAAATACTTCAAACAGCCTACCCAGCACTACCCCCGCAAAAGCAAGAAAGTGAGAAAGGAAGCAAGCAAGCCAGACCTAGCAGCTAAAACCTGGTGGTTCCTCATTTTTCTCCTGAGGGCTGTCAACAGGATTCTCAGTAATTCTATCAGTATATTTTAAATGGGGAAGATAATTTAAGAGATTCCAGAATGCTCTCAATCCAGTCTTAATTCCTTCTTTTACCACTGCCACCTCCAAATGTCTATCCAGGATCCTAAACCCTTGAGCTGCTGTAGATTTTCTAACTGCCCGTACAATATCCAGAACACTGTTCTGGCTAAGCCTTGTAATGTTTCACAGGAATCTCCTAACAGGATAATTCCAAGTCATAATTAAATTTCTCTATCCCTTACATCTTTCTATTTCAACTTATTCTGGCATGGAGCAAGCTGTGGCCAGGCAGGAGACTGCCTCAGAGCTTGACTTGAGAGGTCTCCCTGTTCCACAATCCTGACTCAAAAATGGTAACCATTTTGGAGGGGGTTCTCTTGCCTGGACTACGTGAATAGTGATGCTATGGTGCGCACTCTAACTCTCTTTCTAGGTTAGTCCTGAGAACTAAATTATTTTTTAGGAGTAAACAGGTTCATATGGGAGCTACTGAATATCTACATTCGCCATGATGTTTTAGTGAATAGATCCACATTATTTCATTGTTTTTGTTTAATATCTGACTGATTAGATGGTTTAAGTTTTCCTCACTGACATCTCATTGAATATACCAGGCTATACCAGGTAGCATATTTGAAACAGTATAAAACACTGTTTGCAAATCTAGCAAAGACACCTGGGGAACGGGGAACCCTCCAGCACTCTCATGGTAAATGTCTTTAATATCTAATTCGGAGATTCTGGCAAAAAACAAAAATAAACAAAAAAACCCTCCAAAACAACCAAAAAAACAAAAACCAAACCAAAACCACCACCACAACAAAAAAACAAGTATGTATGATCACAGAATTTTCATCTTCTCAATTTTAAATTTTGGAGTGTCTGTAAAATAACATCATCTTAAATTTTCTTTTAAAAGACACATGTATTTGGATACTCAAGGGCTACCTTATAGAATCCTAAAAATTTAAAGAGTAGAAATTCTGCAGGGTTTCCATGTCAAGGAAGAAACAATTGGTTTCTAAATAATGGGATAGTCACTCTAGGGTAAGTCATTTCACATTTCCTTCAGTTACTGGTTCTGGGTTTTTATCTAAGAGTACTATCAGTTTTGCAAACCACAGGCCTACAATCACAGATGTTGAGAAAACCCCATCAGGGAAAATCAATCCTAGTCAGGCTAAAGAAACTCACATCTGCATTTCTTCCAAGCTGAATCACAAACAGTCCACACCCATCATGATCCCTCTTCAAATAATTTCTTCATTTACCTGTGTGGCACTTCCTGAACAGAAGGAATGGGCTTGACTGGATGAGCTATTATCTCATTAGGATTTGTGAAGGACCCAAACAGACTGGAATGCTTTTCATGAGCCCCTTTCTCCCCCACTCCCTCCCCCATCCCTACTCCATTTCCCAACCCTGGCCACCTTTTGTACTGTTTGCCTTTTCTCAGTTTCTGTGTTGCTCAAGGCAGATAGATAAGCCCTTTAAATGATTAGAACCACTCTGCATTAGTCTTCAAAGCCACTGACAATTTTTCCATGTTTGGTAACTAATTTGTGATAGAAGTGTTGACAACATAGAGTGATAACTAAATCAGAGAGCAGAACTGAGAATAAATGGAAATCACCCCAAAATTTTCTGGGAACATTTTCCTAAGGATTTCACCCACAGATCTGGTTCAGAGCATGGGTAAATTGTAAGACTAGATCATTTTCATTGTTCTTTAACCCAAAGGAATACCAAAAATAGTTATATAGATATACATACCGGTTGGTTGGTTGGTTGGTTGGTTGAATTTCAATATGATAGTTTTGAAACAAATTTTATTTTTTTTCTACTTTCTCCTTTTAGATTATCCAGAAGACAATCATATAATCTCTCAATTTGATAGGCTAGAAGAATTACAAACTTTGATTTTTCACTTAGGCTCCTCATATATACTTATGCAGGGGGAGACCAGAGCCTAATGTTTTCTCTCTACCCTGCCATATGTATATTCATGCTTCTCGAGGTTCATTTATAATAGTATAACTGGAGGTACAAGGACACTGCCAGAACTCTTCATATTGTACAACAAGGACAGATAGATATGATATTTCAGATCAAGAGACAAAAGAAAAAATAAAGCAAGAGAGTTCGCTAAATATTTGTTTCTGTTCAAAGCATTGCTAAGTTTCCTCTTGCCGGTCGATTGCCTGAACATCAGTCCTGTAGTTGCACTGTAGAAACTTCCACCCAACTACACTGGAATGATGCTGGAGGCACACTGTTCCACATTGTCTTGAGCACCCAGAAGGAATATGGCCAATGAAAAGTCCCCAGAAGTATTGTACCCGCTTGGGTTAATTTGGAGTAGACAGGAGTTCCCTGACTGATTTTTTTTTTTCCTTTCCAAAGGATACCAGACTACAGTTAAGAATGCAGATACAAATAAAGCAAAAGGATAAATAAAAACATGTTTGCTTACCAACACTAAAAAAACCAATGACTGGAACAGACTTGTTGGGGCAGTGGAGTGGAGAGTGACACTGGTGTCCCTTGGACATGGGCTGCCCACTGGCAATCGCAGTGTGTAAATGTTCAAGGACGGCACTCAGTCATCCAATTCTTTCTACGTCTACTAAGTATTTGGCACTGCTCAGGATGAAGAAAATACAGTGGTGGAGATTAGAACAGAAAGGAAACCATGTCAACATAATTTTGGATCATGAAAGAAACAAACGAAAATGACAGGATAGAGTAACAGGGCAGAGAGAGGACAGCCCATTATAGATAAGGTACTCTATCAAATGGAAAAAGTACTAGTTGTGCAAGGAACCAGCAGAGCAATCCAGGCACAGGGCACCACAAATGGAAAGGCCACGAGGTAAGAAAGAATAGAAAATGCTCAAAAACGAAACTCATGGCACAGAGGAAAGGGTTTCTTTCTTGTTTTGATGACTGAGTTTCTAATGGACAGCTGAGAAATAAAGAAACAAAAGTATAATGATGTACTATACAGTGGCTAACTGAACATAAGAAAAAGAAATAAAAGTATATAATAAGAAAGTACAGGTTCACTAAATATATTTAATTTTAAAAACCACCTACTATTTCAGACATTTTCTGGAAAGAACACATTATTATTATTACTATTACTATTACTATTGTTATTTTTATTATTTTGGAGAGGACTCAATATAAGGTTTGGCTTGTTTTTCCCTTGAGTGCTCAGGAAAATGTATGATGGGGTCTACATTGTTATTCTTGATTTAGATTATTTCCTCAGACATCCCCACTGAAAGCATGTTCTTAGCTACATACCCACTATGGCACCCTTTCTTCCTTCATCTTTCTTAGAGAAGCCTTCTCCCAGGGACACCTAGACGATTAAAATTGACCCACGGATGCCAACAAACCATGGCCCAGGCTGGATGGCGCGCAGGTCTCTGACCAAGTCTCCTGATCTAGGACTCTCATTAGGTGGGTTTACTTGATGCCAGACACTATTCCCAAGGGAAAAATCACTGTGGGTTGGGATGCAGCACTGTTGGAGACTATCCAGCTCTGGACAGCGTTAGAGGGGCAGCGGGATGAGGATTCTTGTCATTTCTGTGTCACCCTCTTCTCAGCCTGCAGCCCACTAAGCCTTCGTCTATACATGGGATCAAATAGGCTTTCTTCTGCTTGATTCATTTTTTTCCAATACATAATAACAAACGATTGCCAAACAATCAGCTGGATCACTGCTCAGGCGATTCAACTTGATCGCCAAGATCACATCTGGTTATTCTACTCATCGTAATGACCAAACAGGATCAAGCCTGAAAAAAATTTTGGTTCCTTAGCAATCAGTTAATCTCATAAACTTCTAAACAAAAACCTGATGAAAAACAGTCAGGCTGGAATGTGTCTATTCGGTATGGCTTATATGATGAATAAAACACAAATTTATAAAACACACATCAGAAATCTATTTTTCTCATTGCACTGTTGAAGTAGAACCACCTGTAATATATTCACATTTAACTTTCTTGTGCTTTAGATAATAGTTATTTGCTACTTTCAGTTTGTGTTTCTAAAAAGTTTTATGTAAACCAAAATTTTACAAGTCTAATCATATTTAAATACATTAACAGAATTTACTACTTAAAGTATCAATCGGTAATCAATGAAGTACTCTCAAACACATCTTTCATGTAGAGCTGGAATTTCATACAACAGATTTTTGCTTCAAGTGAGGTTTCGTTGCAAAATTCTGTGTTTCCCGGATAATTTGTAACAATTTTTAGTAAACCTAAATTTGTGGTCAGACCCACTTATGGAAAAACACAAGAAAGCAATGTTTCCTTATTTAAAAGAAAAGAGGGGGACATCTTGTTCTTTTTTTTAATCCAGTAAGTTGGAACCAGAGGGGGAAAATGTAAATAGTTCTTTTTCATGACTATTTCCTTTCATGAGGGGTTTGACTGCAATATGACTGAAAAGAATATATTCACAAGCACTGCTTATTAGGACAGCATTTCTGTCAGAGGGCTCTGTCAAGTAAACACAACTTATGTCCCTCTTTCTCATACCCATACTTTTCTTGTTGTCCACCTAAATCTTTTCGACATAGCACCGCTAGGTTATCTGGAGGTCTGTCAAGTCTCCCAAACCCCCGCTAGTCTGCTTCTCACACCTTCTTCCTAACAATCTGCCTCTTACTGTCCTGTGTGAAGAAAAAGCCTTCTTTAAAAAAGTGTATTTTATATTAAAAAAGATCAATGAATTATTTAAGGGGAAAGCTTTCAATATTTATAAACAAGTTGTATATATACAGTTCTACTTGTGTTTTATTAATCTCACAAAAGGGGAAAAAATGAATTCAAAAGACACGGGAAAAACTTTGAATAGGCACCATTAACAACGCTTAAGGAACAAAATCTTCAGTGAATGAGTAGAAAACATGGACAATTTTGCCCCTAATGTGAACTGTAAGAAATGAGGAAGTCTGATTATTTTGCATTTCTTTTTTACATGCGGGGTCTTTTCTCACTTGAGACGTTCCTAAAACAGATCTGTGCCTCCCTTAGCTCTTCACTGTGTACTGAAGTTGACTTTAAAAATCATCTTAGCTATGTACACATCTACTCTCCCACATAGTTTTAGAGAAAGAAAATTTAACAAGAAATTTTAAAATGTGTACTCTAAACTGTTTATTGCAAAAGTTTCATAATTACGTTTAAATTCAGTCAACTTCAAACATTCTCAGAAGTACCTTTTAACGAATATATTAAAACATTATTTTCCCACACAGCTAAGCTAGTGTGGAGTTGAAAAAGAAAAATATATTTGAAACCACAGACATTTTTTTTATTCGGTTTCTTCCAAATTTGAAGGAGTGAAACTATATTAATTTTAGCTTTTTAGTCAAATTTTCTCTAGATTGAAAAAAGAAATTTATTAATCTGAGAGTTATATTGGGATTTTTAAAAAACAGTTGAGTTACAAGCCAAAACTCCTAAGGAGTTTATGGTGGAAACAACAGCATTTTAACTATAAGCACACGACTGGTGTCCTTTTACCGACGCCTATCAAACACAGAAAAAAGTGATATGTTACCAGGACATCCAGGGCACTTTCCTTTAATTGCCATATATAGTTAATAGCCTGATCTTTTTTTTTTTTTTTAAAGAAAATAAGTTTCAAAGTTGCAAGCAACTCAATTACATAACATCTTCCCATGCAACATATCAGAAACAATGAATTTAATCATTCTGTGGTCTGGGTTGAATTCAACGCTGAAATCTTTTTATTGAACTTCACAGCAACAAAGAATTTTAAACTTACAGAGGACCATCTTTGAAGTTGGATAGAAGCCTGACCATACTGTGATTGTCTGATACTGAAAATGGACAAAGTACAGAATACAGTATTCCAACCAGGATTTGGGCTGATCTGAGAAACTCAAGAGAAGTACTGTGAAGGAATTACAGATATAGAATGACTGGATAGGTCATTTGATCTTGCTTCTGAGACTGAACTTAAAAACCTCTGTTTCAGATTAAACAGCACTTCATTGCTTTCCTTTTTCTTTTTTTCTTAACACAAAAATACTTCTACAGATTAAAAGGGTGGAAATAATAGAGTTCTGCAGTGTGTATGATATCTACATAGGTCCCAAAGTTACTGAAATTTGAATAATCCATGCTTTGCTCAAAATATTGACACTAAGTAGCATCAAATCAAATTCTGGGAGCACACAGTGATCTTTTCGATCATGTGTGGTCAGTAAGAACAGTGATCCTACCCAATAATAGGCCATAAAACAGAGGAAAGAAATTGTCTCACATTTTTAGAAATCAAGCTTTCCCATTAGCCTAAACATACAGTTTAAACAGTCAACATTTTATGGCTTTCATCATTTTCAAACATGCTGCACAAAATTGTACAGAGAATGTTCTGACTATATATTGACATTTAAAATAATAGGAACCAACAGCAACAACAATACTGACTATAGCTAAACTTACATTAAGATAACTATATCACATAAATTTGAAATTCATAGAATTTTGGTATAAATATTGAATCATTCAGTTCCCACTATTTAAATAAACACTTTTACCACATTAATAGGGATTTTGCTGGTATTTTTGAGGTAGAAGGTCTGTGGTATATGTTGAGCTATGGCATGGAACATTTTTATTACATTTTCTTATACAGTTTAGGATTTGCAAAATTAAATATAACACAATTTTACATGCCATTCTTTATTAGTATTTAAAATATTAACTGCTAATTATTAAAAAATTTAAGTTTTATTTTAAGAAATAAATTGAAAAAAGAAAACCTTAAGAGTAGGTAAGCACTGAATACTTAAATGCATAATTTCTGGGAACTGTTATACACAAAGAATGTTATAGCTGGCAGAAGTGCAAATATGGTAAAATTATCTTCATTTTGAAATGTACAAGTATTTTCAAATAAAGTTTAAACATAATTAGATGAGGCAAAACAAATGATACATCAAATTACACTTACAACACTGAATGAGAACTAACTGTATCAGTTGAAAATTAATTCCCTAGTAACAAAACTGGTAAAAATCTAAAATTTTGTTCTTAGTTTTTAGATATATACCATTCACTTTAAATTTATTTATATTATTTTGGCGGTTACTCATTTTTTTAAAATTTTTTTTAAAGATTTTATTTATTTATTTGACAGGCAGAGATCACAAGTAGGCAGAGAGGCAGACAGAGAGAGAGGAGGAAGCAGGCTCCCTGCCAAGCAGAGAGCCCGATGTGGGGCTCAATCCCAGGACCCTGGGATCATGACCTGAGCCGAAGGCAGAGGCTTTAACCCACTGAGCCACCCAGGTGCCCCCTCATTTTTTTTTACAATTAATACTTGCTTATAAGCAAAAATTTGGACTAAATATTAAAGATCTTGCTTTCAGAAGGACTTAAATACATCATACCTTGAATAGTTTTTGAGACAGAAATTCCTAGCCTTAGAAAGCCAGTCTAATGAGAATATTTTTGGTCCAATTTAGTCAAAATTACCAAACCAAACCAACCAACCAAACAAAAATACACCATATATGCAAAGTCCACGTTATTGAGTCTGGAGAACTGGCTGAAATAACTCCAGAAATAAGCACAAACAAGGAGCAGAGCTGTGCTGGCACCTAGTGGAGAAGGATGTAGAAGAATCCTTTACCTTGGTCTCAGAGACATGTTGGGAAAAAAAAAAAAAAACCAAAAACACATTTTAATTATTTTAATCTATGCTTTGTATCACATACATCTGAAAATAAGATCAATGCAAAGTATCTTGGGTAATTCATCCTAAGTACACAACCAAATGCTATGATTTTCATTTCCTGCAAGGACAAAAAGAAAATGTGGAGAGATGGGGGTGGTAGAGAAGAACCAGACCAGCTGTGGTGGAAAATATAACATAGTGAAAACAAGGATTGTGCAATTTTCTTTTCCCTTGATATGTTCTGCCAAACTTGGTCACAGTAGTCTATTCTCCGTCAAGCAAAGAATCTTTGTGAAATCAAGTGACGGGCTATTTGTTAAGTTATGTCTGTATTTGGGATATAAATCACCAAACACAACTCACACGTACCTCTTAACATTAAATTTGGAATTTTCAAATGTCGATATTATGTGCAGAGGTATGGTGGTTTTTTCTGCATTGTATTTTTTAGTATCAGGGCAAATTTAAATTTGAGCCTTGCCCCCCTTCCTTACCTTTTGGGACTGGGGAAAGGTGTGGTTCTGGTGGAGAGCTTCTACGTTAGAAGGAATGAGGGCCCCATTCAAAGTGATCAAGTAAAGGCAGAATTACTACTACTCACCAGAAAGAGCCATTTATCAGTTAGGTTCCCCAAGTGACTTCTTTTTTTTTTTTTTCCCCCAAGTGACTTCTATGTTCCCTTCCAATTGTGAAATTCTATGATTTCCTAGATAATTTTCTACATTGGGAAACGGACTTTGGTTCACTATCCCTCTAAGTGTTACAAAGACTACATCTATACCTTTATTTCTTGGTATTCCTGGAATGATTAGTAATTTTTTTTTTATCATACTAATAAAGTCAAATCATACTAAGGTCAAACCAAGACTTATCTTGTCATGTTAGAGTCAAGTTTTCCATAACTGAATACTGAAACGGTTTACTAAAATACAATTATACTCCATTATTTAGAAATGCTTTCCTTGATTAAGCAGCTGCATTGTTTTCAATAACAGGTTTAATTTTTAAAAATTTAATATTTATTTATTTATTTATTTATTTGGGAGAGACACAGACAGTGGGGGGGGGGGGGGAGCAGGAGCCGGGAGGAGAGAGAGCAGGGCTTGATTCCAGGACCCTGAGATCGTGACCTGAGCCAAAGGCAGATGCTTAATGACTAAGCCACCCAGGAGCCCTGCAAGTTTAATTTTTAACTACTACATGATGAAAGACGTTCATATATACATTCTTGTCTATTAATAAGCTTTTTCTCATCTTTAATCATGGAGCATAACCTGTTTTCATCCTATTATATTAATTTGATATTTTAAACCTAATCATGTACCTAATGCTTATCCTATATACTTACTGTTGCTCAAGTTTAAAAACAATTATTTTATCTGATATAATTTGGTTTGTTTCATATTGTATTTTAGACATCTAGAAATTTCTGTCAGAGTATATGAATGAACTCTTCCAAAGTATCACCCTGTTGGAGGGCTGTTTCTGTCCGTCAAGTTTCCTGCTTTGCTGCATATACAACAAGCTCAAATGTTCCTTGTAACTTTGGTTTTTGGGAGGTTTTAGGGAACTGCTGGATAACCCAGTGATACAGTTCCCTCTGGTTCCATGCAGTTCACACAGTACCTGACCCAGGACTTAGAAGCAAGAAATCAGACTTGTGTCCTAGACTTCCTGATTCTGTTTTCTAGTTAGCAAGTAAGTAATCTTTGTTTAAAAAACTGGCTAGAAAATCTCTTGGTAATAAGCTTGATGAATTGATAGAGAAAAGATATAGTAACAGGCTTTTATATTAAATATGAAATCACCACTACTAAATTTATAAGAGACTGAATAAACAAAACTGATAGATCCAGGTCACTGGCAAGGAAAGGCTTTCTTCAAAGGATACCCCAATTCATTTCCTCTGGAATCCCAAATTCACGTAAATACAACCTCTGCCCTAATCCCACTCCAGTCACATCATAGAGCCATAGGGTCCACCTCTACTTTTTCAGGTAATCTTGCTGGAAACTGACCAGAGGTTTAGGATTCCTTTCCCAATGGGCCAAATGCCAGAATCATGTCCTGAACCCTGTCCACATGTAGAACCCTGGCCCAGTGTACTGTGGGACAAGGACAAAAATGAACCAGAGCAAGAGCCTGCCATTAGTGGAAGGGGAAAACGTGCAGATAAATAGCAGAAAAATAAAAATCCATAGCCACAGTGCACTCAGACAGTTATGAGACTTCAGAAGAAGGAAAATGCCTTCAGCTCGGGATGTGGATTTGGAGATGGTATGAGGAAGACTTCCTAAAGGAGGTAACTGCGCCTTAGGAGATAGTTAGGATATGAGAAACTATGATGGGAGAAGAGCAAACTATGTATGAGGACACACTGCAGATGGAGATGGGATCTATTCTCCAGCTCAAGCTATGTAGCCTGAAGAGAAAGCCATCTGTCAGAAGGGTGGGGCTCCAAGTGGCCCGCTCTGTCACAGGCAGGAACAAGTGATGACAACCGCCCCATATAATACACAGGAAAAACACTGCACATTTGTAAGGCATTTTATGCTCACAGAATTTACCTGTGGCCTCCCTAGCAATGATAAATTGCACATTTTTCTCTTTGTCCCAGCCCATTCGGTCTCCCACCATTTTTCAAGTACCATGAGCATTACTTCAGAAGCCAAACCAACAAAACATGGAGCCCAGACTTAGTGCCCTCAAACTAGGTCCACTGCATGAAGCTGATTCACCCCACTTACGTTTTTGTTGTGTGAATCAATTCTAATTTTCCAAACTAAAATATATTATCCCTTACCACCATTTTTTTTTTCTTTTCAAACTATCCCTGGAATAGTTCCTAAAAACATGCAAATAATTTTGTTTCTCCAGAGTCACTTTTCTAGGAGTGCCTTTACCAGTCAACCTTCTAGGACAACCAAAACCAAAATCTAAAACTAAGCCAAACAAAAAATCTTATTTCCTCTGACCCAGATTACTAGTTTTTAAGTTCTTCAGGACTACCTGTGAGTGTAAGCAGAGGTAGTGACTCATTCCCCCCTGTAAAATACTCCCATAATGATTTCAAAACTACTGGGTAATGGGGAAAAGTTCTCTCCAATTAATGAAGAAAGAGAGACATTGGAGTTAGGAGTACTGCTACAAAAGGAGATAGAAATGTGAATTGATATCAGGTACCCAAGTGACAGATCTCATTTTTAGCCTGTTTAAAACAAATTTCAATGATATGATCCAGCAAATCCACTTCTGGGCATCTACCCAAAAGAACGGAGAGTAGGGACTAGAAGAGAGGAAACAACCCATGTGTTCATTGACAGATGAACCGATAAGCAAAATGTGGTATAGCTATATAATGGAATATTATTCAGCCTTAAAAAGGAAGGAGATTCTAATATATGCTACAACACAGATGAATCTTGAGGATATTATGCTAAATGAAACAAGCCAGTCACAGAAGGACAAATAATGTATGATTCGACATATATGAGGCACCCAGAGTGATCGAATTCATAGACACAGAAAGTAGAATGGTGGTTGCCAAAGTCTGGGAGGAGAGGAAATGGAGAGAGTGATTGTTTAATGGGGGCAGAGTTTCGGTTTTCATGAAGGAAAGAGTTCCAGGTATGGATGGTGGTGATGGTTGCATGATACTGTGAATATACTGAATGCCACTGAACTTCACACAAATATGGATAAGATGGTAAATTTTGTGTTATGTCCATTTTGTCACAATAAAGAACATATCAAATATTATTCAATAAGAAAAAAAGTTGGAAAAAATCCCCAAATTTCACCATTCAAAATCTAGAAGAGGAGTTTGAACATATGACTATAGGCAAAGTAGCAGCACAGCCTCTAGATCTATGATGTACCTATACTGTGAATAATATTCATGCTTCCATTAGTGCCAGAGAAAGGCATCAGGTGAATTAGTGAATACCTCCAGGATGTTGTGAATATAAAAATAATATTAGATTCAGAACAAGAAACAAGCAGAGTGATGGTATAAGTTATAAATAATAATATATGAAATGAGTTTACAAATGTAAATTTACTTCTTTATTTTCACACTATACTAACAATAAAAGGTTTCTTATTAAAATTCCAGTTAAAAGCTTTGAACAGGATCTTACAATTACAGGTGAATTCAAGAATCAAGTCCTCTTGCTTCTCAATAATATCTGTATTTACTAGCCACTAGCCAGTATTAATGTAGGAGGAAGAAAGTGTGTGTGGTTATTTTAAATGTAATTCATTAAGTTCAATTAAAGGTACCATAAATAAATTCATATTTTATCAGCTACTAAAGCCAATCAATATATAACCACATAGGTAAATAATAGCAATAATAACTCTAGCAAAAGCTCAGCATTTGTGTTTTTAAATCTTTCAATGACATTAACATGGGTCCCCTAAAACTTCTATTTTATACACGCATCTGCCTGCCTGGCATAATCGGCATTAAGAAAAAGACCTGTTGAATACAGAATAGGTGAAATTTTTCTTCCATAAATCATTATTTCACATGTGTTGTCACAATTCTCAAATGTCTAATTAATTAAAATCCAAGTAACAGTTGGTTTTGCTCAACAACTGTCCAGCCTAGCAGCCCAGTGAAAGATGGCCACCCCTGTAATCTTAATAATACCTCTAGGCTGTCAGCGTGTCATGGCCTGAGCAAGAAATCTAACCCGACAAATAATGCAAATGAGCTATTAACACAAACCAACCTGTGCGTGGGCCATGTTTTAATATTTTATGTGTGTTTATTTGGCAGAATATTGCAACATTTTTTTTCAGTCTGTGTCGTTATAACCCCATTCTAAAAATGATTTTGCTTTCATAATAGAATATATATATATATATATTTTTTTTTAATGTTGACAACTTACTTATTCCATTCCCTCCAACCCTCCCCACTCCACCCCATGCGTTCCACAAACATTTCTAAAAGTTACTTAGTACTTTACTCTTAGGCTGTTTGAACTCTCACCTTTTGAAACAGCCCAGAAGTGATAATGAAATGCATAAAGGAATGGGAAAGAGAATCCAATTACATTTACCTGCATAGCTCAGCTGCACACCAAGTAACAATAAACAGGCATTCTTAAGTCACAGCATTTCACTGGAAATGGGGCAGAACTTGTGTATTTTAACAACTTTTTACAACTAGTAACCACTATAGCATTTATTTTACTTTCTCAAAGAAAACCAGAGAAGGTTCATAATTTAAACTAAAGGGTCTTTCAGCCTTGAAGACAAAAGGCACTTCTGCTTAGCACCTGAGTAATAATATGGGATGTGTACAGGTGAATTAAGAAGACTGGATTCAAAGATAGCTTGTCTTTGGCCTGAAACATATGACTCCTTTCCAGTCTCGCAATCATTTATTATCCAGCAAAGAAAGGCTAGGTTTTTGCTCCACAAACACAGTGGTGGTCCTCAGCTTATGATGATTTACCGTGTCTGCTCTGAAATGCATGACACAGACTGTTCCAAAACGGCCTCTCTCATATACAGACACACACATCTGATGATATTTTAGGTCTGATTTACTCTTGTGCCAGTAAAACCAGAGAGCTTTGGTCACTTGCACATATTTTCTCTCTCAATTGTGACACCGAAAACACATTTTAGGGGGTACTTTATTTTAAACGATATATATCTGAACATATATAGCAAGAGCATCTCAGGTTTTATTCGGTTAGTAACCTGATATTCATTTTTCCTCTTAGAAGGGACTGTTTTGAAAACTTCGAGGAGTATTACACCCAAAACACATTTTAAGTATTACTCTATTTCAAATAATATGTAGTGGAAATAAATAGTGAGTTTCTCAGGGAATGCTGGATTAGTAACTAGATATTTAGTTTTCCTCTAAGAAGGGACCATCATTACTAAAAAAGTATGAGTATTTTACAAGAGCACTGAAAAATATATAGTATTTTTTAAAAAGATTTTATTTATTTATTTGACAGAGAGAGATCATAAGTAAGCAGAGAGGCAGGCAAAGAGAGAGGGGGAAGCAGACTCCCTGCAGAGCAGAGAGCCCCATGCAGGGCTCGATCCTACGACCCTGAGACCATGACCTGAGCCGAAGGCAGAGGCTTAACCCACTGAGCCACCCAGGTGCCCCGAAAAATATATAGTACAGAAAAATATATAGTATAGTAAGGAGAAGGAGCTTTAACTCTGTTGGAAGTTTGAACACATCAGTCTAGGAATCCAGGTTGTGCGGTGTGCAAGTATGACTTCCACTCTATATTATGCACATATTTAATTCTATACCCAGCCATAAGTACTGCTTTATGTATGACATATCTAAGATGTGTAGAATACATATTAAAGTCAAGGCTTCAATTTTTAAAATTTGTTATCCTATTTAGCTAGGATGCTACAAGTCAGAAAACAATAAACTTTTAAAGTTATCTGGTATATAGATTTGTACACTTTCCTCGGATTTACATGGTAGCATGAGTTCTGACACTAAATTAGAATACAACTGGATTCAGTTAAGCTTGCCATTCTCGGGGAGGATAAGTGACAAATCCATCACAGCTAGTTTGGCATAACTGATAAATCTGCACTCAAAGAAAACTATTCTGTAGTCATGAGACAAAAAGAGGTAGGAAAAAACTAATAAAGAATCATTTCATAAAAACCTGCTTGAAGATAACAGATGTAACTTGATGTACAGTAGAGCATAATTTAATAACCAATATTGAAAGACAGAGTAAAGTTACTCCAAGGTATCCAATAGTGATGAAAAGCTTGCCTTTCTAATGTCATAGGTCTAAAGCTGTGCAGCCAATATGACAGCCACTAGCCCGAAGTGGAAACTGAACCCTTGAAATATGGGTAGTCTGAATTGAGATGCACTGTAGGTATAAAATAAACTAAAAAGTTGGTATTAAAAACAGACTATAAATATCTCATTAATAGTTTTAATTGGTTACATGTTGGTAAGTTAATATTTTGAATTAATTACATTAAAGAAAAAACATTATAATCAATCTCACTTTTTCCTTTCTACTTTTTTTAATACCGCTGCTTGAAAATTTGACCTTACATATGTGGTTTGGATTATATATCTGTTTGAAAACACTTGATCTAAAGTATAAAGTCTCGGGCGCCTGGGTGGCTCAGTGGGTTAAGCCTCTGCCTTAAGCTCAGGTCCTGGGATGGAGCGCCCCGCATCAGGCTCTCTGCTCAGCAGGGAGCCTGCTTTCCCCTCTCTCTCTGCCTGCCTCTCTGCCTACTCATGATCTCTCTCTGTCAAATAAATAAATAAAATCTTAAAAAAATAAAGTATAAAGTCTCAAAATGTGAAAACAGTTGAGAACTGACAAATAAAGCAATGGGTTCTGGTTAAGCCCAGAATTTGCTGTAGATTCTATCAGAGGTCAGTGTCCATCAATTCAACTTTCTTTCCATAAGCCTATCATGAAAGAGAGACAGGGATTTGTCTCAATCACCACAATTAGAAGTACTCTACTATCAGTTTCAAAACGTTTTCTCATCTTTTGAGATGAGAAATACATGTAAATACATATATTTACATACATATATATATGTATGTATGTATATATATATGAAACTTTGATCTTCACCAAAGTCATCTATGTAACTGTCTTCACTCTCTTGATTCTGTTGGTGGACACATACCCTAAGACGTGCCTTTTACGTACTGTTAAATTTATATGTATATACTGTTAAAATTATATGTATGTATTTCAAGGAAGATTTTAAAATTCATATCATGCAAGAGGATAAATCAGTTAGAAAGTGAACAAGTGTGTAAACCAAACCAATTTAAAACAAGTTTTAGGGGCCCCTGGGTGGCTCAGTGGGTTAAAGCCTCTGCCTTCGGCTCAGGTCATAGTTGGAGGGTCCTGGGATGGAGCCCTGCATCAGGCTCTCTGCTCAGCAGGGAGCCTGCTTCCCTTCCTCTCTCTCTGCCTGCCTCTCTGCTTACTTGTGATCTGTCAAATAAATAAATAAAATCTTAAAAAAAATAGTTTTAGGGATGCCTGGGTGGCTTAGTCCATAGGTATCTGACTCTATTTTTTTTTTTTTTATTTCATTTCTTTTCAGTGTAACAGAATCCATAGTTTTACAACACAC